>JANKKB010029657.1:0-27708 GCA_026225775.1 Bursera palmeri | reverse complement strand
ATTCTAAGCTTTGCCAACCGTAGAAGACTTAAATCTCCTTAAAGAGAGCGAGATATCCGTACCTCAGTCTGTCTGATTTTATTATTTTTTTATTTATTTTATAATTTTATTTTTATTTAATTAAAAATAATAATATTAAATAAACATAACCGTGCAAAGCGCGGATTTTGCACCTAATTAGATTGATATTTTGTTCTCATTAAGATTCTTTCACTTTTTTTTTTTTTTAAAAAATATTCTCGTCATTTTACAAAAAATTAAAAATACCCATTAATTTTTTTTTAAATAAATTCCCCAATAACTAATGAAATTATAACATCTCAATGTAGAATAATGATTTTAACAAATAGTTGTGAGCATAATATCACAATTTCATACGGAGACGGCTATTACATATAAGCATTGCATACATAATTCAGCTGCTCTCATTGCAGCAAATTTTGCAGAATCTAGATCATTAGTGACAGAGTCACTGACATGGGCCTGAGCAAGAGCCACTACCACCAGTTTCCAGAGCTTGCTTTGATTGAAGACATCTTTTCAGCAGCTACAGTTGTCGATGACTTTAAAATTAATTATACACAACAAGGTAATGATCAAATGCCTATCAAACAGGTAGAGATAATAAGCAATGTAAAAACATAAGAACATTAACAAAATGATTACCATCGTTCATGTCTTCGGCGCCCTTGTCCCAGTTAGATAACTTCTGTTTCTTGGTTGGAACTTACTGATTTTCACTTGCAATTGCAAAATCAACTCTATCTGTTCTATGGGATCGGTCCTTGTTCCTGTTGATTTCCAAATCATCATATTTCTTCTTATCCTCTCTGGAAAGTTTTTGACCAACCAGTTCCCTTGAGTCACTCTTATAAGCTTCTTTCAAGCGGTGCCCACCATGGCCCCTTCCAGAAGATGTGCCATTCCGATGACCCCTGGACTCTTCATACATGGCTGTACGATCGTTTCTATAGTCTCCTGAACTCCTATTATAATCTCTTTTTTCATCACGACCGTCTCTGTCCTGCTTATGCCAATCTCTATCCATCTCTTCTGAAATTAAGCTTGTGTGTCTCCTAACAGATCCAGTCCTGTCAGTCTGTCAGATGATGGATCCTTATCTTTATATTTCTCACGCTCCACATATGATGATTCTTTCTCCTTATCCTTGCTTTTATGCTCAGATATGTCATATTTATCAGAGATAGGTTTGTCCGTGCCGTTCAAATGGTCTTTAGACCTACTATAGTCACTGTCTTGTCTTGTATAATTAGAATGAGTGCTACTCCTTCAGTCTCGACCGGGACGAGAGGATAACCTATGATAATTTCTATCTTCATCATTTGCATGCTTGTCATGTCTATTATTGTCATCCTGCCTAGCATAACCATGGGAACTCCTACACGAATGTTGATCAGAATGTCTATATGAATCACCACCTCTACCTTATTGACTTCGATCAGAATCCCTGTCTAATTCCCTTGCATCATCCGTCTTTCTTTGTCGATGTTCAGAAGTTTCTGAAGGATCTTCCCTTGAAAAGATTGGACTAGAGCTAAGATCACACTTAGGACTCCCCACATATATAAACAAACATCATCATTAAGCACAGAACAACAGATGCACAAATCCCTGTCTAATTCCATTGCATCATCCTTCCTTCTTTGTCGATGTTCAGAAGCTTTTGAAGGATCTTCCCTAAAAAGATTGGACTAGAGCTAAGATCAGGCTTAGGACTCCCTCCAGATATAAACAAACATCACCGTTACGCACAAAAAACCGATGCACAAACAAGCGTCAAATCAATTTAAGATCTTAAAAAAAAATGTTACAACATCACTTCAGAAACCATTTTCATTCACACCTGAGCACAGTTACTGATCAATCATAAGACAGATTTATTTCTCCATCACACAGGCCCAAAGCCCAACAGCATTACCAGCACCGACCAAGCCCAGCTATACCATTATATCATCAAATAACTGCACTCTGGGATAACCATGATTTAATAATTTTGAGCATATTTCAAATCTACAGCTACGATGAATTTTTTAAATCCTAACAATCCAAGCGACAAAAGAACCAAAGAATTTTTATGTTTACCTTTTTACTTTGAAAAAGAAAATATCACATTTGAGTGAACTTAATATAACCCATCTCCATCCTAGAAACAATTGAACATAGAAGATCGTAGAAGTTGGTTCTCCCCAAACCTGCGGCTCATGGAAGTTAAAAATCTATCTGATGGCATAATTTCTTATTCTTCCAACTCCAACTAATAAGAACCCCATGTGACCTTCTCTGATTGCTATCTACGTAATGACTAGGTAAAAGCACAAACACAATGAAGTATCGAAGTTATCAACATAATTCACTACTACCCAAAAGCCCAAGCAAACGACCATATGTGGATTAATTAGAAAAGAAACTATTCTATACTATGACCAATTTCTTGGTAGCATTTACTTATGCAACAAAACATAAAATCAATATCTTACTAAGCTCGAGGAGTTATATCACAAAACTCGAATTGCATTAAATGAAAGACCATGAATAACTAACCATCAGATGAAGGCTTCCGAAATGCTGCTTTTGTGTCCGCAGCATCTGGGGGTGACGAAGTCTGCATCCCTGTGAAAACCCAAAAAAAGATTATACTCATATATTAAGCTATTATACTTCATTTTACACAAAAAAAAAAAAAAAAAAACCCTTAAATATTGTTTCTTTATATTACTTGCTTATATGAATTCGAAGCAAAAACATCACCAAAATGAAAAAATATAGGCATTTTGAGCTTAAAAAATTAGAAAAAATTAAGAGAATAACAACAATTTATATGTTATTTTAAAGAAAAAAATAACATAAAAGGAGGTAGGGGAGAAACCTGAAAGGCTTCTGCGGTCAATTGAAGAGAAATTGGTTCATTAAGTGAGAATAATTTGTGGAATTGATTTGGTTTAGGTCCTTTTTGTTTAATTGTTTAGGCTGGGAATTTGGGGTTTTATTATTAAGCAACAGAAAGCAAGGAGACTGAAATAGGAGAAGCTCAAGCACACCGTGAAGTCTCTACGAGTCGACTGAATATTACCCCAGGAAAGTTTTTAAGAATTAAAAAATAAAATAGATTAAAAAGTTTATTCTGTTTGTCTCAAAATATCCTAATATTTAAAATTAATCACAAATTATTATCAGATTTATATTTATATGAATTTTTTTTTGTATATAATTTTTGTAAAAGCCAAATTATTCAAAGATAAAAATGAAATTGTAAAGACAAAAGATTTTCCCTTTCCTCAATCTAGCCCGGCCCATTTAACTCAAGCCAAGCCCAGCCTGGCCCATGTAATAATGTATATTTCCACACAAATCTTTAAGGGTTTAAGAACTGAGGTTTGACAGACCCTGTCAAACTGGGGTTTTGCGAGTTTTTTCAGCATTTTCTCTCGAGGGTTTCTTGGTTTTCTTTTTATTCACCATGTGGGCACTCCGTCGAGCTTCTCATAATCTCAAGTAACTCTCTTTCTCTTCCTTTTTTAACTAGTTTGTTTCATTTGGCTGTGAAAATGCGTTAATTCGAGTCAAGCACACCTTACACTTGTAGTGTTCTGGTTTGAATTGAGGCCTTTAGCTGAAAATGTAACATTTAGATTAATTTCATAGCTTGTTGGTTTTGTTATCCACTTGAGAAAAGGAAAAATGTCCTATAAAATATATAGTTCGTTTTCTTTCCTGACTGTTGCTTAGAAACGGGATAATGGATTAGAGGTTTTTAATCTTTTGTCCTAGTTGGCTTACTGGAGTATTATGTTGTTGTAGGGTCTATTTGGTTTCAACTATGAAACAATATGTTTTCTGGCCTTTGAATTGGGTAGTTTGATGTTTGATCTTTTGTAAATAGTAGAATTAAATATAAGTTCTCATAGAATGGAATGCATAAAGAAAAATAAATAACTTTCTGAATGCTTGAAAAGGGAAAACAAGAACAAGAAATTCCCCTGTTTGATATGGATTTATTTAGTTTTTTAGAGGAAAAAAAATAAGAGATGTTTGAACCATGTTTTTTGTTCTGTGCAAATGTTCCAAGTATAAAGTTCAGACTTATAAGGTTAGGAAAGAAAAAAGGTATCTGGAATAAAAGATTTTTCTGAGGCAGGAGACAGATCTCATTAGGCCTCAAGCTTTGCTAGGTGGCTTAGGTAACCATTCTGTCACTTACTTTAACCTCCGCCCCCACCTAAGTGCCAAAGTTACTTGTATAACTCTGACATTGCCTTCACCAAAATTACCTGCAACCGCAAACGAACCTACATATCCATAATATGCTGCTGGCTGTATTTCATGAAGCAACAAGATCCTTAAACCAATCATTATATGATAGAAGACTAGCTGGAATTATTAAATTTATTTCTCTCTGGTTTCAGGAGTCCAGGACTCGGCCTTGGAACTGCTCATGCCTGTTGCACTAAATTAAGAATATCAAGTAGTTGCATAGAAGATGATGTTAGTACTCTCTGGTCTCCCCAAGCAGCTTCTGATAGGGGTATATCTTCACTGACGTTTTACCGCACAAAATATATTTCTTCAAATTTCTCCACTGGTAGGCGGGGCCTTTCCTCACATGCTGGTGCAAAAAGCAGTGAAGAGGAAGATGACTTGGAAGAAGGGTTTTCAGAACTTGAAACCCCTGCAAGTTCTGAGGCGCTTGAGAATACTGCCGAGTATGAGAATGAAGATGAACTATTATCTGAGCCAGAGCTCTCTGGTGACTGTGATAATATTGACGATCCTGTGCAAAGTGACATGGAATTGTCAGAGAGTGAGGCGAATCCAAGTGAGAAAAGACCACCTAGGAGTAGGATTTTCTCAGAGCTCTTCAAAGTCATCATTGATGCTCCAGGTCTATCTATCAATAGTGCCCTTGATAAGTGGGTTGAAGAAGGAAAAAGTTTGAGGCGTGATGAGATCACATTGGCAATGCTTAATCTTCGTAAGCGTCGAATGTATGGGAGGGCCTTGCAGGTGATTGGCATAATTTTAGGTTTGACATATGAATTTTTTTAGCTAGACCTGTCAATTATGTTATTCATCACTCTGTCACAATATGTTAGGTGTCTTTATGTACTTCAGTGTGTTGTATCGCTGTCATATTGCATCTGCATGCGTGAATATGCACTTAATGTTTATATGCAACATAGCCATATTGTTATCCATTTTTGTGTATGCATGCACATGTTTTTCCAGCTGAAAATTTTCAAATATAGCTGCTTCATTATGGTTGAATTTCAATATCATCATGTAATATCCTGTCACAATCCAATCATTAGAATGGATTTCTTCAGATTCAATACTGCAAATGATTTTTCACTTTGTCTTTTGTGTGTCAACTATCTTGCAGTATGAAACCTGTGAATCTCAACAAGGTATTTATATTGTATAAGAACAGGGTAAAAGTGGAGAGAACCTCACCAACTATTTAATGTTCGTAAAAGGGTGTATGGAGAAAAATGAAATTGATCTTATTCAGGTTTTTGGTTTAATTAATATATTTGCCATCTAGGATAAGTTCCACTTCAAATGGGATGGTTTGTGATGTCCTTTTTGACCTTTGGTTCACTTTTCCATCTTTCTGTTTGTCATGAAAAGAGATACCAATTATACAAAATCATTGCATAAACATGCCTGCTAATCTGTAAGATTCTTATCCCAAAGTAAAGCAATCACAAAGTTCTGTAAATGTGTGGACTAAAAAGGTTAATGCTACACATTTTAACTGCTATGAGCTTAGTAAGAATTGCAATAAATGCATGATATTGCTTGGCTGGCTAATCTATTGATGTGAAATTCTATCCAGCCTACAACTTATATGATCACTTTGATCTTAGTTCACCAGTGAGTAGAGTCATGTTAAGTTATGAAATCTTTACGGTCATTAATGATCATGAGTCTCATATACATTTATTAAATCTATTGTGTCTATAGGAAGCCTTGTGGCCTGTATTCTTTCCCATTTTCTTTCTTCTTCTACCAGGATCAACTTTACTGAATTGCATTATAGTTAAAGGTTTAGCTTTTGTGTAGCTTTAATAATCCTCTGCAAGTTTTCCTTCTTCTGTAGACGTTTGTCCACTTCTGTAATTACTTTCTTGGTTAATATATGTCTTCTTCAGAAGAATTAGAGTTAGAAGTTATGTGAAACTGGGTATCTAGGTTCTGCTGTGGACAGGTTTGGGCTGTTATTGATTATAATGGCTGAAGGCTTTGATTAATGGAGGGAACAAATTTGTAAAGTTGTGTTTTTGAAAATATTTGGAGTGCCTTCATATTTTACCTTCCTGCTCTTAGTTTTCCTCAGTTTGGGGATAAAGTCAATGAAAAGCTCTTGTACAAGTGTTCTATACTTTCTAGGAAATTCAACAATCTGTTCAAATGTGCCTGTCAAACATAATCTGAGTGTTAAAAGTGTATATATCAAATAGTCCTTGACTTGGTATCAATTTTTTGTAAAAAGCGTGGTGCTAGTTAATGTTGCCCATATATGGAAGTATGTATTAAGATGTTATTTTTCTGAATGCACGGTGCTCTTGTTGTTAACCCAACCACACCCCCCCCACCCCCCACCCCCCCCAAAAAAAAAAAAGGAAAAAAAAAAAACATGGAAGGAAAAAAAGAAAGGTTTGGGTTTTACTTGAACCATTTAAAATTTGTTTTGTTGATTTCACAGCTCTCCCAGTGGTTGGAGGCAAATAAGAAGCTTGACTTTATCGAGAGAGATTATGCTTCTCGTCTTGATTTGATTGCCAAGGTACGTGGTCTCCAGAAAGCAGAAAGCTTTATTCAGAAGATCCCAAAATCTTTTAGAGGGGAGGTAGTCTACCGAACCTTTTTGGCCAACTGTGTTTCTGCAATGGATGCAAAGAAAGCCGAAGAAGTTTTCAACAAAATGAAGGATCTAGAATTTCCAATAACATCATTTGCTTGCAACCAGATGCTCCTTCTCTATAAGAGAATCGACAAAAAAAAAATCGCTGATRTKTTRCTGTTRATGGAGAAAGAAAATGTCAARCCTTCTCKCTTCASTTACAAACTCTTAATAGACACYAAAGGTCAATCYAATGACATAASTGGRATGGATCAAATTGTTGAGACAATGAAAGCTGAAGGCATTGAACCTGACATTAAAACACAAGCCATTTTGGCCAAGCACTATGTCAATGGTGGGCTCAAAGAAAAAGGAGAGGCTGTTTTGAAAGAGATGGAAGGAGGCAACTTAAAAAAGAACCGCTGGGCATGCCAAGAGTTGCTTCCTCTCTATGCAGCACTTGGGAAGGCTGATGAAGTGGGGAGAGTTTGGAAGATCTGTGAATCAAATCCACGAATTGAGGAATGCATGGCAGCTATTGAAGCTTGGGGGAAGTTGAAAAAAATTGAAGAAGCGGAAGCAGTTTTTAATAGAATGTCGAAAATGTGGAAGAAGCTCTCTTCAAGGCAATATTCTGCACTCTTGCAGGTTTATGCTAGCCATAACATGCTTGACAAGGGAAAAAATTTGGTTAAGCAAATGGCGGATAGTGGTTGCCGCATCAGTCCATTCACATGGGATGCACTTGTTAAGCTTTATCTGGGAGCAGGGCAGTTGGAAAAGGCGGATTCTATCTTGCTGAAGGCAGCCCAGCAGAACCAGTTGAAACCAATGTTCAGTTCATTTATTGCCATCATGGATCAATATGCCAAGCGGGGTGATATCCATAATTCTGAAAAGATGTTCTACAGGATGAGGCAGGCTGGTTATATACCTAGATTGCGGCAGTTTGAGACTTTAATCGAAGCGTATATAAATGCTAAGGCTCCAGCTTATGGAATAAGGGAGAGGATGAAAGCAGATAATATATTCCCAAATAAGGCGTTGGCTGCACAACTAGGTCATGTGGATGCATTTAGGAATACAGCCGTGTCGGATTTGCTTGACTAAGTATTTGGATGGCTTCATTTGGATGATATTATCTCATCTATGCACAGCCATATTCTCGATTGGAGATGAAGCCTTTTTTGTGGTTTGTTTTTCTAAGTGGGTGGCTCCAGAATTGTTATTCCTTCTATCCTTTCATATAATCTTAAGCTCTGTTAAGCTTGGCATTTTATCAGAACAACCTCCAACTTCAGCTTGGCCCATGGTAGTTGACGCGATTGTTAAGCTTCAATAGCAAGGACAAAAGTAATCATATTGGTAAGTTCTGGTGCTATTGTTCAGAAAAGATGAGGCAATTTTGTAAACCTGGTTTCCAAACCTGAATGCTTAGTTGTATATATTGTTGATGGGTTTGGAGCCGGGGCTTGATCCAGGATATATTAAAAAGAAGAATGTTACCTATCAAAAATAGTCTCAAATTTGAGCAGACTCTTGAGTTTCATTTAAATAAGAGATGACATTTTTACAATTTATTGAATGAGAATTAGAATTTTATAAGAATCATATTGTATACTCATATAGGTACTTAAATTCAACGCACCTAATTTGATCCCAAAATAAACATACCACATTATAGGATATTAGATCAGCAAACTCATCTCACCTATATGTTGTCTCATCTTTTATTTACCTAATAATAACGTTATTAATTTGGTACTACAACAAGGGCCCAGCCAAAGAGTCTGTTCCCATCATAATAAAATATGTAATGTAACGGTGCAACCTCTCTTTAGAAGTTTTTCTTTCCATACACATCTCAAGTACCACAAAAATTGAGAGATTATACCATATCCACATAAGCTACATGGATGGCACGTTGACTAATTTGGTGGTCTAATCATGGATGAGTGATTAAGCAATTGATAAATCAGGCTGCAAACTATACCACTTAAGGAATAAAATTCTTATCTTTCACAGAGAACAAGAAATATTGTTCACAAACAGAGAAAAAGGTCCATTTGTTTCAAACAAAAAAAAAAAAATTTGGGGTATTTTCCCGAGAAAGAATAATCAGTTCTTGTGTCTTAGACAACTGAGTAAAGTTTGCATGATCAACGATGGATCGATCATATATTCAGTAGATGTTGGAAGGAATAAATACTACTTAGAAACCTCAGCTCTCACCTAACAATAAGATTGAAGTGGACCCAATTCCCAATTCATATTCAATTTTGACAACACAACAAGGGCCAAGCAAGCCCATAGACAAACCCCTTCAAGGGGATTAGATACCTTTCTTGACAAAAGATTGAAATGGACAATTTACACTATCAAAACGTTTGCCAACTTTGTCTCTGTAGCGTGGAACTTGATCTTTCCACACATTCCTTCACCCTCTCAATATCATCATGCCATTTACAACTCCATTCAACTCTTTCATGGCCAAGAAAAAGCCAAGAGGCAGCACAACAGATGAATTGGCCCTAGTAAAAGCAGCTGCATGGGCATGGTACCATCACGGTTCTGGGTCGGAAGGGAAACCTATTGGGGAGTTTGAAGTCAGAAGAACACAACGACCTCCAAAGCCATCACGTTACAAGCTTGAAGCCGAGAGAAGCAAAGAAGAAGATCGTGCCACAGAAGGGTCTCAAAGCACAGATTGTCCAAACCATTCCGACCATAATTCTCTTCTCGACACTTACGAGATTGAAATCATCTCAAAGCGACTGGATGAGCTCATTGTAGAAGAGAGTGGCAACAAGATTTTAGTGAGAAAGCGTGATGATGATAAGAAGAAATATTCAACAAATAGTGATGAGAAGAAAAAGTGTAACAAAGTGAGAGGCTTTTGGCCACTAAGGCATGCAATTCTATGTGGCACAAGACAAGATGTGGTGGTGAGTAGAAGAGCTTTTGCGGCTGATCATCGTCAACAGCCGGAAAAGCGAGCAGCAAACGTAGATAAATTGGCTACATGTAGGCCACGGGTCTCCCATCCCTCATGAATTTGCAGTATTGGGTTTCTGGTATGGTCGTTGGCTGCAACCTCACAACCCAATCTTTTAAAATCCTTTTTTAAGCTGTGATTTGAATGTCTAAAGTTTGTCTTCAACCTCCCTGGTTTCGACATGGGTTCAAAACTCCGATTGGGTTGGTTAAGAAAAGAAGTAGGAGCGAATTCCTCTATCACAGGTAGTCGCTCACCCACAGGTCTTTCTTATGTCTAAGCTAAGCCAGGAGGGTCATATGAATTGGCGTCTCAAATTAATTTACAACTTTCTAGTAGGTTTCTTTGATAAATCAAATGTATCATAAATTTTCTGGTCTCTCAAAAGATGCTTTGACTGCGAAACTTAAGGGAAGCCTTGTGAATTAAGAAATTATATACGTGTATATAAATAAAAGATTCTTACTACGAAGGGTCTTAGAAATGTTAATATTTGGCGTATCAAAAGAGTGCATATATAAATGCGTTAAAGTTAGTAATGTAACAGGATTTAATGCACTTAAATATCATACATCATATATATCTACACATATAACAGATTATATACTGAATCATGCACGGTTCTATTATCAAAACCAATATCAAAATTTACAACATATTAACTTGTTACAATTGCAAACCTTGGTGTTGGTATATATTAAAGTATGTGCATGAAACTTGATGAGTATATTTACTCTGAGGTACATCATAATATTCTGAGGAAGTGTCACATGGCTCCCACTAAGACGAGCTGTTTGCGACCGACGTTTTATTTATTGTCTCATAGTTCGGAAGGAACTTTGTGCAAATCAGTGAATTTTGGTGGGAACCAACTCGATCGAGATATGCAAATGGTACCCACCACTATTTTTTTGTTTATATATGTAATTTAACTTGATCGAATATTTGAATTCTATCATGTGTTTGATCTTTTATCTTTTCAAAAATATAAGAGTAAAGATTAGACGATAGAATAATGGTTCTTATTGGGGGTATTTCTCTGACCCCCCAATTAAATTTTGAAAAAAATACTTAACTCCAAACTTTTATTAAACTAACATTTATCCCTAAAAAATTAACACTATTTTTACAAAAACTACCATTTCCCCTTCAAAAATCTGGGAGATAAGTGTTAGTTTTTGGAGTATAAGTATTAGTTTAACAAAAGTCTGAAGTTAAGTATTTTTTCAAAATTTAACTGGGTGATCAATGTAATTTCCCCTTTCTTATTGCGTGTCATATTAGTTACTATTTCAAGTTGTATAAAAGAATTTTTTATAAGAGTGATATTACTCCAATCTAAATGGTTTAAATAGTTTTACGAAATTGAACATTGTATTAATGGAGTTATTCAATTTTCAAGGAATGAAATGATATAACACCACGATTTCTTAAATTTAAACAACTTGAGATTTTAATTTAATTTTGATAGTATAATTACCTCAGTCATAGTTGTCCTTAAAATAATATAAGGGACAGAAATATAACTAAATAACTAAGTTAATGAGTTGTTTTGATATATAGTAAAACCTTAATTTCTTTTTATTGTTTGAACAATTAAAAAGTTAAAGAGATGACGAGTTAATGAGTGTAAATCAAAAGGTTATCAAGCTTGGACAAGTTAAAAAACAACTTTTTTTAAACGTCGATGTTCGAGCCAACGTACGCACATCTTGACTAATCTAAGGGACTTGTGTCCCGTGCCTCCAAAAATTTTCTAACACAGACCAATTAAAACAACTCGTTAAGCACTCATCGGTTTGCCAAATACATTCTTCCACGCAAATGTATATGCAAACTTACAAAGAATGGTATTTCCGACCCCAGGTACAAGAAGTACGAGAGTTGATTATATAGTTGGAGTTGCTATCACAATGAACAAGTAAAGGCTCCAAGGTGAAATTAAAAGAAAAAAATTATAGAAAGAATTAAATGAAAGATCAGTAGAAATTAAAATCCTTAAATTAAACGAAGTGAAAAATGACTTGCTCTAGATTATGCTTTATATTCTTCACTAGTCGATAAAACATTAAAAATCGGTAGAACAGATGATTATTACATCCTCTATATTTCAAATTGCTCACCTGCACTACCAAACTGTACGATGATCATAGAACACTAATCTTGATTAACCTTGCGGGTCCTTGAGGTGTGTTCTTCTTTCTTTTCTCTTTCATGGCCTTTCAAGGATGAGTGTTTCTCCAGATATCGGCAATCTGATCAACAGGAGATACAAATATGATTTCAACATCCTTATTGGCAATCTTATCTCTAATGAAGCGTATATCCTATTCTATGTTCTTTGATCTTCCGTGAATGATAGGATTTGAAACAAGAAAGGCAGTCGTTTGATTATTATACCAGATTACTGGTGTCCTAATTAATTCCAATCCCAATTCTTTGATTAGAGAGCAAATCCAAGCAAATTCTGAGGTGATTTCGGCTAAGGCTCTGTATTCACTTTCTGTAGAGGATTTGGAAACTGCTCTCTATTTCTTGCAACTCCAGGGGACAAAATTTCCACCAAGATACACAAAATATCCACCAACAGATTTTCCATCGGTATCACAAGCCCAATCTACGTCTGGGTGCCCTATTAGTTCCAAATTTCCTGCAGAGAGTTTGAGACAATGATTAATTGTCCCTTGCAAATATCGAAGAATTCTCTTACAGCTTTGCCAGTGAACCTGGCTTGTTTTCTCCGTAAATTGACTTAATTTGTTAACAGAGAATGCAATTTTAGGTCCGGAGATTGTTAGGTACTGTAACACTCCAATGGTGTTCTATGTTGTGTTGCTTCTTCAAATGCTTCACCTCCAGGTTTGGTAAATTTGTGTCCAGTGCTCATTGGTGTTGGGCTACTTTTGCTTGTGTCTATCTTGGTTCTTTTCAACAGATCCGGGATATTTTGATTGAGATAATGAAGATCATTGCCATGTCTCTCTGCTTCTATTCCGAGAAAGAGGAGATCGAACCAAGTTTCTTCAGCTGCAAATTTAAAAGAAATAACTTAAATCCGATTACATTATTAGGTTTTCTGATTAAAAAAATATTTAATTAAAAAGTATAACTCTGTACCTTCGGTGAAATGGGTTAGAGTTAATGGATTATACTCACTATATTTATAAGAAAAAATGATACTTATTCCAACCTATTGGAGCTTATAATTAAATACATCTATAAAAGTCTTAAGTAGTTATTTGATTTATCTGGATATAGAATGGACTAAGAGGATAAATTTAATTTAATTGCGTTGTTTTTAATAAGCCTATATATTAAATTAAATGAAGGATAAGAGACACATCGAAAGATCCTTAGAAAAGTTTAATATGGAGATCCATGGAAAACAATAAATTATGAGAAAGAAATAACCAAAACTAATGATGGAGTTGAAAAACAACCAACTTTTCAATTTATATAATCTATATATCCACTTATACCTAAAAAAATTAAAATACTTCACCCTTCTAAACCAAACTTTCCAATTGGCATTGAACTCATTGAAAAATCATCAATAGTCATCAAACTCACCGGGTTGAAGGGGTTGATTATTTTTCAACTTGCACCCTTAATTTTTGTTATTTCTCGTAATTCCTTGAAAGAATCTGATAAGTTGAGAGTGAATTAAAATAGGAAGTCTATTAATGAGAAAAGTATTTGTTGAAAAAGATTCCCACCAAAAATTTAATGGTAAATCGGCCTGTGCAAGAAGAGTTAGTCCACTCTCCACAATGTACATACGTTCCCTCTCAACTCCCATTTTGGTGACGACTTTAGGGGCGAGAATATCTAAAGAGAATTCCTCGTTCGTTTAGGTAAGATTCGAAATTCCTAAATTCACCACCCCAATCTATTAGTAATATTTTAATTTTCTTGTTTAAGAATCTTTCTATATGATTTTTGAAGCCGAGAAATGTTGGAAAGGATTGTGTTTTTGTTGAGAGAGGAAAGGTCCAGGTAAATCTTGAGTGGTCATTTAAGAAACTTGTAAAGTGCCTTTCTCCAGTTTTAGAAGGAACTGGGGAAGGTCCCAAAGATTTGAGTAAATCAATTGTGCAGGTAATTGCTTCTGGTGTTTGAAGGTTCATTGTGAATCCTATAGTTCTTACCAAGCTGGCATCCTGTGCAAAAATCAGGAGAGCAAAATCTCATTGCAGGAACTTCATTATATTTGAATTGTTCTTTACAATTTGACAGAACTGTTTTGAGAACAGCAGCATTTGAATTCCCTAATCTTCTATGTAAGACATTGAATGACTCTGAAGATTGGACTAAAGAGCAAAGACAATTACTTTTGGACGAAGTATTTTTCATTGTATTTACATTGATATTATGATTACCAAAAACAAAAGGACTGACTGACTATAATTTTGATTTTTTTTTAAGCCAAACTGACATAAAACAGCAGATAATGAGGTGGCATCAAGCCTTCTTGGAAGAAAAATTGACTTCTTTGATGAAGATGGAAGTTGACACCACCCTTGTTTAGCAACTCCTCGAAGAAATTCCTTCCCCATCATGTCCTTGACAATGCAACAGTTCCCATGAAATTCAACAAGTAAACCATTATCAATTGCACGTTTTGAAATGCTAAGAAGATTTTTTGTGATTTCAGGGACATATAAAACATCTTTAAGAAATAAAGATTTAAAGAGAAGAAGAGTGGGCAAGGAAGAATTACCATAAAGTGAGATATGGAGGGGCCATCACCAATTGTCAACTTCTCAGGTCCTCTATGCTCATTCTTGATGCTGGGGTTGGATAAATCATACGTGACATGGTCTGTTGCACCACTGTCAAAATACCAATTCTGATCTGAGACTGCAACAGTTGAAGCTATAAAGCAGAGTTTTGCCTTTGAGAGGTTAGGTTTGCTAGGTTGTAATCTTTGTCATGCCTATAATGACATATAATGGCACTACGACCATATCTACCATAGATTTGACAGGTGGGTTTAGAATTGTTCCTCCTAAAGTTGTTTCTACCACCACCTCTTGACTTTGCCTCTCTGATTTTGTGACCTACCCCCAGCGTTTTGAAAAGAATTTGGGTTGAAGTTCCTCTTGTTTCCTTTGGTTTGTTTGGGAAAAATTTGTAGAAAATTTTGGTTCAAATCAATGGTTGAGACAGCGTTAAACCGCTCTAACCTGCTCTCATGGTTGAGCAGAAGAGCACATATTTCATGAAGACTGAGTTTATAAGTTCAAGCAGTAATATTGACTGCAACTGCATCAAAATCAGACCCTAAACCAGCAATAAGTTGGATAACAAAATCATCTTCAAAGACAGGATTACCAGCAGTACATAAATTATCTGCGATGTTTTTCATTTTGCTAAAGTAATGGCTTATGCTTAGTTGTCCCTTGATAGTGCTTGAAAATTCTGATCTAAGATGAACTATTTTGGATTTAGCTTGTGAAGCATAAAGCCTCTCAAGGGCAGTCCACACTCCAAGAGAAGTGTCAAATTGAATGACACAGCCAAGAATGCCTTCAGTCATCGTGGAGAGAAGCCAACTCAACAATATTTGATCCTGTTTTCTCCAGACTAGATAGTCAGGATTAACGTGGAAGAAACACTTTGTGTGCTTCCAGAGTTGGAAATAAAAAGACTGGGAGCTTGTTTGGAATCATCCATTAACCCTTCTAAATCATTGGCTCTGATAAACGAGAAAACTTGTGATTTCCATAACATATAGTTTGAGATCCTGAAGCTTGATTGGGTTAGTAAAGAATAGCAATTATGAGTGAAAGTATTTTGGTGACTGCTCTAACAGTAATAGAAGAATTACTACTGGAATCTGCCATATTTCAATTTTGATTTGTCCTGATGCTCTGATACAAACTTAGAAAAAACTCGGGTGAGTAATTCCTGGTATAAAGCGAGACAAGCTTTAAGGCAGAAGAAATTGGAGAGCAGAAAAAAAATAAACCTCTCACTAGTTAGCAATATTGTGAATGCTATGGTTAGTTCAAGCTTTATAGCATTTTTTGAATGCTATACCATACACAAAAACAAGAACAAAAAAACAAAAAACGAAGTTTTTACATGAATGTTATGAGTCACATCCTACTTTTAAGTCGTATTGTTCTTCAAATTATAGACCATTGAAAGAAAATCTAAAAAATTTATAATTGATGGGTTAAACAACAATTCAATATGATTAATTTATCAAGCTTCAGGATACAAAATCAATGCTCTAAAACACTCTTATTACTTCTACAAAAGTTAGTTTGACAAATAAAACAATAGAGGGTCTGCAAATAGAGCAACCAAACATATTACTAAGAGAATTTTGTCCCATTTGTTTATAACTGGTCCTCTATGGTCCAGTATCATCTTTGCTACACCCTCATAAACCTCGAAGAAGACTGTTGGAAGTTCCTTTTCAAGGAAATTTTGGTCTGTCACATCCTTCTCAACCCTTTTTGAGCACAGCTCAGGCCCAGATTTCCCAATGTGTTTATTTGTAAACTTTTTACATATAAGCACTTTTAGGTGATGTTATGTTTACCAGCTCAGGATTTTCTTGGAACCGGAAATTAATATAGATAACGTAACATATGTAAAAGGGGAGTGACTTACCGTGCACCAGACACAGCCTGCATATCCGGCACAGACGATAAAAAGAAACCAAAAGTCCATATCAATTGCCATGATGAATTCTCTTTTACTTGAGTGTGATTGCAGGAATGAGATAAACATCACACAATGACAGCAAACCAGTAACTTACAAATGCTCTAAATGCCGGCTTCTGGGCACTCATTTCATATAAGATAATTATTAGGTTTGTCCATGTCAATATGTAATATATTGAACAATATTAACCCAACTTCTTACATATTACAAACTTATAAAATTCACCCAAGTCGTCTCCATCATATTCATGTGCATTAAACTTGTAGTTTGTAGCTTCCAGCAATTGTTTACTCAAGCAAGCAAACAGTTGCTACACAAATCAACCCATTAAGTTATCAAAACTAAAAAAGCATACAGGTATAAACTTGATTTCAAGATTTATTAAAGGAATAAATTAATAAGGGCATTAATCCAAGTGATATTGCTGTCAATTCCATTGATAAAATAAGTGGGTAATCGTTCTTTTGGTTTTTCAATCTAAGAGTAAAACCATATCATTGTAAATATGAAAGTTTATACACACTCATTTGGAACGACTATTTTTTTCTTTACAAGCATTTAAAGAGGGAAGAGGCAATTTTCTCTCCCACTTAAAGATTTTTTCACAAACAAATCAACTTCCTACTGATACTAGAAGTTACTGCCATTTTTTTGCATCTATAGATTCGTTAAAAAAAATTAAGTTGCTTTTTATCTTTTCTTGATGGTCTGATGTATAATTGTCTTTCAAAACATTAACAAAGATAATTCTTTTATAAGGAAAAAATGGAAAGTATTATTTAATAATTTATTGCCCCTTAATTAATTATGTCCATCTCTCCCCAAGCTTAAAATCAAATTCGTTAATCTTGAAGTAAGTCAGATTAAGATCCTAAACATATTGTATTAGCGTAAACAAATTATTCCTCTTCAGGGAAAAATAAATACACCCCCTAGTTTTAGCCTAAGACCCTGCCACCCCGTTTGCTTTTTATTAATAGCTGGCCCCCATTTTAACATTTCGGTTTAAGAGTAATTAGTTTTGAACACATATTTTTTTACTAATTTTAATTTTCATATATAATAAAATATTATTTATAATAAGATACATATAAGTGGGAGTTAGATGATATTAAAAATCTTATTAAAATATTATGACATATAAGATACTATAGTTATAATAATTATTAACTAAAAAAACTGTTTTTGAAATAACTCCTTTAAAACGGAATTGTTAAATTGGAGCTAAATGTTACTAAAAACAACAAGTGAAGTAATAGTGTACTTAGCACAAAACTAAGGGGTGGGGTGGATTTTTTCTTCCCTTCCTCTTCAAGGCTTATTCACACCTTTCCCTTAGAATTAAAACTACCTCAATTTCCTTTTAAAATATGTCAACCTGGTCCCTTGTTGTTATCCAAATAAATATCTACCATTTCACTATACTACTCACAATTTTGAGAAATTAATTAGTGGCAGAGAGAGTGTCCACTAGGATCACTAGCACTATGGTTGATTGGGAAATGTTGTGTTTTAGGTCAGCCTCCATTCCGATATATTAATAAAATATAATAATGGTCTCTCTCCTTCATCATCATTGAAATCTCCTGTACTTATTTATGGATTTTAAGGATGGGTTTTTATCAGCATAAATAACCATATATATACACGTGTATGATTGAAAGATATGAATCTAATGATCTCGGCTGGGTCAAATAATAAAAATCCTCTCATAACATATTAAGTTTACCCTTTTTTTTTTTAATTTAAAATTTATAGTTGTTAGCTTAACTCGAATATTTAAGTCTTAATAACTAATTCTAATCTTAACACTCTTGATTTAAGGATTAATGAACTTTTTTGAACCAAAGTGGCTTAAAGTAATAACAATTGTAAAAGTACATGGCAAAAAAGTTAATTTGAGAGGGAATTAAGGAATAATTAAGAATAAACAGATATATGAATGTGAATGGTGAATAGTGAATAGTGAGAAAAGAACATAATTAATTTGCTTCAAAATATACAGCAAATGATGGGTCCAGCCAGCCAGCAAGTCAGTCAAGGCCAAACCCACTCTACATAATTCAGTTTCCTTCTTTCTAGCATAATAACAAGTCTCTTCTTCCGTTGTGCGTGGGTTACGTAAACAAATCAACCTAAAATCATTATTTTGAGTTTTCTCTGGCATTCTATTTACTTAAACAAGCACTACAAAATTTTATTTATTTTATTTCAAGCTTATACTTTAGAAATAAGCAATTTCTTCTTTACTAGATAAATAAATAGATTATAGAATAAATTATGAGTATTTAGTAAACAACTTTTAAAAATTATTTTGCTTTATTAAGAGCAAGATCGAAGTATTTTGAATTGTTATTGCTTTTTTTCTTATATGTAAATTATCAAAATATGTATTGTACCTTTATAATATTTTATTATAAATATTTTATTATTTTTTTCTCTTTTTTGAATTATTTCTAATGATTTCTATACAAATAATTTATAATTTTATATAAATAATAACATTTATAATATTTTAAAAACCTAATTAAATGAAGAATATATGAATTGTATAGCCTTAATCAAAGTTTAAATTTTTTTAATTTAATTTAATATCAAAAAATAATTTAAATTTATTATTATTATTCGAAAATAGACATATTTATGAAATAATTTAAAATTTATAAAAAACTAAATAAATATATGTAAAATAAAATAATATAATTATTATATTATAATATATATTTGTTCAAAATTTTGTATGTTACAAACAAATAAGGATAATTTTGTGTATTTAAATTTTTTACGAAGATAATTATGACTTTTTATATTTTAGAAGGAGAATAAGTTTTTCAAAAGCAAGGAGTTCCCTGCTTTTAGAACTCTTATAAAGTCAACATATTTGTACATCAGCTTATTTTCAAAACAGTTTCAAAAAACATTCTCAGACACCTTATTTTTACTTCAATAATCTTGATATAAACCCAATTCAATAATTGCAATAAAATATATCTTTTATTGATTTGTTTTTAATGCTTTTAGATATATATTTCCACTCCTCGATTACTTTTTTCCTTTTCTTGCCATTTTAGACTTTTGTCACAGCTCATGCACTTACCAACCCAAGGCATGCATGCACCACATTCACAATAATAATAATGAAAGAGAAAGAACAAATTAAACTAAAGAAGGGTGTAGCCTACAGAGCAGGAAGGAATATGAATATGCATTGGCTGCACATACACAACTCAAATGCGTGGAAAGCAGTTTTGTTCTTGGCATGGGGGACCATATACATCACCTATTATTTCCAGTTTTTCACATAGAATATCTAGCTTGCAGGCATTAGTATTACCAATACCGAGCAGCAAAGCAACTTGTTTGTGGGTTTGGTTTGGCTTTTGCTTTCTTATTCAAACAAGACGGTGTGGGTTGGGCAGGCCTTTCCTTCCATGAATCATTGCTTCTGTCATCTTTCTGCACAAAGTAAGATACTAAGCGTGTGCTGTTTGCAAGTGTGTACGTGTTAGGTGTTCGAGAAAATTTGTGAAAGTGATGGGATCGATTCAATTTGCAAATCATCCCTCTCTCTTTTTTTTTTTTTTTTTTCTTTCTTTCTTGCCAGCTGTTGCCTGTCCTTAAAATTTGTCTGGTTTGGCCGCCCACAAGCACTTTGGAAAAAATCTTAGAAGTGTCTTGGATTTTAGTTCTTTCTTTCAAGTAAACGTGGTTTTGGACTTCTAATCATCTGCTTTTACCTTGGAGTGAAAGCGAATGACTTATCCACAATTAATCATTTGATGATCACTTTCGGGGCTCAGTTTACCCCGTTCATGATGATGATTGATTTGATTATCAACTCACTTTTAGTTTTGATTTTTATTGCCCAAGTGCTTATTAAATGTAACTCTCTACTCTTCGATGAGTACACCGGTGCTGTTGATGCACCCTAGTTGATCCTGTACAAGCTCTTTTTGCAAACAAAAGCCATAAATGCTGCGTAAAAAGCATCTAAGAAGAATCAGAAAAAACAAAATCTAGGGTTTAGATGGTAATTAATTAATTAAGTAAAGAGTTAAAGGCTAACGGGGTTCTTATCATATCATAATTTAGAAATCATAGACAATCACATGCATAAGTGGACACGTATGCCATTGTCATGTAATTTCACAATCACAGGTTAAAATTAAAATAAAAACACAATATCATCAACCGGTTTTTGTATCACGTGACTGTTTTCTTGATATCAATATAATTTAGGATTCAGTCGGCAAACCAATGTTGTCTACTTGCCATGCATCTTAACCATAGTGGATCCCACCCCCCCTATCTTTTCAATTTCTAAATTAATATCTTATTTTATTAATTTCTTGAAATTAATGTTCGATTACTTTTATTGACCTATATTTGCTGACATTCATGTCGAAAAATGTTGAACCTACCCATAACCATAAGTCTTGAACCAAGTGGTGAGAAAGTGCTTTTCTTCATAATATCTTCATCAATGGAACAAATAATCCAAATTATTTAAAACGTTTTTATAGTAAAATAAAATTAAACACGGATATGTTTAAATGTTAATACTGTAATATTACATAAAAAATTCAGCAAATTAGTCACATAATTTCAACATCCTCATATATACATAGTCTCGACATCATATAACAGCACAGTATGGACCTGAACTCCCATCATGTCTACGGTGGGACCATCTGGTCCACTGTACTATCACCAACTCCTGGTCTCCTTTAATCTTAGAGCGTCTACTACATCACGAAACCGAGGAACTGACGGTTCAACACTGTTAGGTATTCTGTGTACAGTCCTACACGAAAATATCTAACTACACTGTTTCCGCCATGCACGTTATGTACCCATCACTATATCGATCTGCTACAATCGGCCTTACCGAAACCAACTCTCTTTTTCGCCAGATCAAATTCCACCCAGAGATTTTGCTGATGAAAATTCCCAATGATATTACTTGCAATACCAAGTTTATCTGACCGTCCGATTCCTACGCAGTGCACCCGACGACCGACGTCGGCTAGAATTCTTTCCTTTGGAATCACAATCTCCACTGCTTTATCGAACTCAAAGACCATGTCGCCTATCAGCCGTCCGATCTCCAGTGCATTTCCATCAAAACACATGTCAGAAACTCCACCATACACGTAGTTCTTTTTCAATTTTGTCCCCACCGTTCTTACGATCTCTGCCTTCACTTGATTGTAAGCCTCGTCCACCAGGTAAGTGAACTCGGAGCCAGAGTCAACTAGGGTTTGACCCGACCCACTTGCATCTGGACGGAATGCTGATGCCGGAATATTCAATTTTTTACCGTTAATTCTTATTCCTTGCAGCACAACAGTGTATGCCAAAGGATCAAAGTTCGGCATGCGCTGACTTTGAGGAAAAGTGAGAAGATTAACGTATTGAAAGGAAGCCGAGTTCGGGTTTTCACCCAGGTAAAACGATCCGGTTGGTGTAAACCCGATTTGAGAGCTGCGAGCGGGGACGCAATATGAGAACTTGGATATTTTAGCTTGGGAAGCAAACGACAACCGTCCAAGATTCATTCCCAAAATGCCCTTGTCCTCACTAACATCCTTAGCACAGCCAAGGACCAGGGGAAGGGTACTCTGTGAAGCAGAAAGTGAGAATGTTTCTCTGACGAGATTACCCTCGGCGTACGTACCATCCGCGTAGAAGTAAGAATAATGGCACAAACGGTTCTGGTCACAATCAGTAGGGAGGGTATAATCGGTAACTCGAGGTTTGCAAACCGGGTGAGTACACGGTAAAATAGAGAAAGACGAGGACAGTGAAGGATCAAAAGACGACGTCGTAGGAGGATTGACCTTCTTGGGAGTAGCGGCAGGTTTCTTGTGGCACTGAATCCACGAAAGCTGGCTACCGGTATCCAACACCATCTCTTGAGTCTGCGAGGGAGTCCCAATAGGAAGGGACACAATCAAGGCCATTGTATACTTGAACTTCGATCTGTAGTTAAAGTTAGAGGCGGCCGGGCTGGTTCCTCTAGCCTTGGGGGTCTGCTTGGTTTGCACAACAAAAGAAGAGTAGAAAGTCGGGGAAGTTTTAGGAGAAAGAGGACGTGGAGTTAGAGGAAAAGAGAGAGAGAAAGAGCTGTTGTTGGTTTCTTGGGTTGAGAGTGAAAGAAAGGTGAAGAAGAAGAGAAAGAGAAGCATCATGGTGGTGGTGTTGCAGAGAGAAGTAGCCATGGTGATGATAATTACAGAGTGAGTTGAGAAGTGCCAGTTGTGAAGAGGACGGTGGGGAGGTATTTATACGACAATTTTGAATAGGGATGATCCCCGAAGGCGACGATTTGAGCGGAGTCCGAGGGTGAAGTAGACGCCAAAGGAAACGCGGTTTCTTAATTGAGCGGTTAGATCTTATGATGACTAATTAAATAATTTTATTTTCCATTTTTACGTAAAAATAAATCACGTAAAATCGAATATTTGGTGGCGCCGAAGCTGAAATCCAAACAAGAATATATTATTATATTTGCCAAAACTTTTATTTCTCTTTCGATTCTTTGCTTACTCCTTTTTCTCCTAATTCCTTTCTTCTCGATGGTAACGTTACGTGGCCAGTTTGATTGATAAGACAAAAGGTATTTTAGTCAGCGGTAACTTATAAATTAAAAAATTAATTATTTTTTAATTTATATCTTTAATTTTAATTATTTTTTATAATTTTTTTATTTACTCTTTTTGTGTTCAAATAATTATTATTTTTCAATACTTCCTAACATTTATTAATTTATTAATTGAGTAGGACCAAAACATAGCCAAAGTAGGTAAATTGATAAAGTACCTGTAGTAATGATATATTTATTATAATTCAGAACAATCAATGAAACAGTGATACTATGAGTCTTTTGGTTCATACGTATATAACCACTACATACACTCCATATTCCTCAAATAAATAAATGCTTAATCAATCAAACAAAAGTATTTGTAACTTTCAAACTTTAACAACTAATCACATTTTTTAATTCCTAATAGTGTATGTTTTGGTCCTAATTATAAGTAAACTATCTAGCTAGCTTCAAATTACGAGGATATCTCTTCTATATACATATATGTATTTATAATAAATTTTAAAATTTATAAAGATCTCGTCTTTGATGAATTTTGAAGAAATTTATAACTGTTTTTTTAATTTTAAGGAATTTTTTTATCTTTTAAATTTTATGTAACCTTGAGTAAGGTTAATGAAAAAAATTTCTTCAAAATAATTAACAATATCTTTTATTCTGTTTCACCCTAGAACTTTATAATAATAATCATCACTTATGTTGATTTAAAAAAAATTATTAGAAAAAGAAAATAGTGGATGGGTTTAATGGGTCAGATAGTAAATCACCACTAGAAACTTCCATTCGAATTGTTGTCTTCAAGGCAGTAGTGGGGCCTATATTCACGATGCATCACAATCTAATTTAACATTTTTGATTTTGAGGAAAAATAAATAAATAATATATTATCAATTATTTATTTTATTTATTTTTTTTTGTAAAACTACGCATTTAATTATTTCATGGAAAATTAAGGGAGGGGCCAGTCCCCTTCATTATATCAGTACCAAATCCTTTACATTTCATAGCTTAGTCAATAAATTATTTGTCTCCCAATTTAACTCTTCATTTAATGTCTTTATTTTCCAATTAAGCCAAGCATGTGAGACATTTTTTTTTTCTCCAGGTCCACTTTTACTTTGTAAGTAAAAGTTGTAGTAGATTTTATAATTTTTACCTAAATTAAGATATCTCTTTAAAGTTTGATTCAATTTTTAAAAATTTAAACGTTATAATCCGTATAACGTTTTATCCATTCAATAGTGTCAAACACGTCTAATTCATATTGTTCGACATGCTGAACGTATCAGATATTATTAAAAATTGTGTTGAACATCAAGTCGTAACATTAGATTTTTGAAAAAATGAGTCAATTTTAAAATATTCTCCTAAATTTAGGTCTATTTTTATAATTCTTTTATTTATATTGGATATCTTAAAGGCTCATTTTTAAATCTTTTTATTAAGGAAGAAATTGGTTTTAGAGATTAATTAATTAATAATCTCTAAAAAAATGAAGTAGAAGCTTCATTGGGTATTGTGTAGGAAAAAGTAAATGAGAAAGGCAAGGAAGCGGAAAGTGGGTGAGCTGTGGGTGAGCACACTGAGCAGCCTTTGATAGTCAATGACACGACACTCAAACCCAGCTGGCTCGCACAGGAACCACCAACTCGCGCACTTGATTGGAAATTCAAGTTCAAAACCAATTTCTCTTCGATCCCCGTACAAGAATCATTGTTTCTGGAAACAAAACTAATCTCTCCCACTTCCCATCTCTTTTGGTTCCAGCAAATCCCGTAACATGTTACATGCCTCGGACTAGAATATCAGCAATGTCGGTTCGAAAAAAGTTATCATAGCGTGTTTTCTAAAAATATAGAGTGGAGAATATAATCTAAATTATTTTAAAAAATACGATTATTATTGAATTATTTAATTAATTATGAAGAGAAGATGGTGTAAAAATTAAAATATTACAAGAGAAAGAGAAAGTAAACATCAAATCATAGCAAAAATTGATCACGAGATATGTTTTAGTGTTCATCAACTTTAATTAATGAAGGCACAACAACACGTCACACGTTTTTTATGATTTATAGATTAAATCAATATTAGCGGCTTTCAATTTTTTTTTTTTGGGATAGTTTTGGTTGAATTGTTTCTTTCTTTAATTAATATTTGATATTTCTTGTTATCAAATAAATGATTAGTAGCCATTATACCAACCAACAATTTTGTTACAAAACTTTACATAAGAAGAGTTGTTGAATTTGATGAACACACATGTTGCTTGCTACAACCAAAATTGGAGAAGATTGATGTATTTAATTAGGGTTAGAAGACTACGTGTACATATTATATCTTATCCTATCCCTATATGCTGAGGCAATCTATAGTAGTATGAATGGGAAGAGTTGATGCTTCATTATAAATTATGTAAATTGATAGATTTTTTATTTTGTTTCAAAAAAAAAAAAGAAGTAAAGAGAGAGAATAATGATGATGTCTTGTTTGTTATGAACAAATTGTGATTAGTGTTGTATATTTATAAACGTTAGAAAAGACATTGAAGTAACATAAGGTGACAATTTATTGGTCATGTTTATAGGGAATATTCGGGCACTTGCTCATTTGTTTTTTTTGTTTTTTTTGTTTTTTTTTTTATCAATCTCAATAGCACTCCAATAATTCATATATAAAAATGGAATCTCTTTATCGTTACTTATATATGTATATGATCAGTCCAAGGAATACAATTCACGGGGAAACAGTAGAAACAACATTAGATTTTGATTAGCGAAAATTACAAAACACTAGTTAATCTGATCAAGAATGTTTGTCTAACCCATTTGATATACAAACTGATTATAATATTTTTAGATAAAAATGAATAACTCATTATCTGATATTGAGGCTAAGACGGATAGGTTTATTGGTGATAGATATTACTTATTAAATTCATAAATATGTTGTGATTCTATAGATCTTATATAGTTATGTGATGTAATAAGAAACGGTTTAAATAAAGTTAATAAGATCTCTACCTAATGTGTCTCGTTTTTTATTAAAAATTTAAAAACAAAATCGTGGATAATATCACATTAAACTATCGTACCACTTAATAGTATCAAAATAGGCGATATCACGTTACACTATTAATGACAGAATATCTAAATAATAAATATATGTTATTATTTATTATTATATATATATATATAATATTTTATTTTTTATATGTGTTATAGCCGATAGGGCTGACATCAAGATTGGCCACAGTGTCAACTCATGGTAAGCTGTAAGGTTGACCCAATTAATGAACCTATAGGCGTACTCTTTAGCTCCCACTATCACGTCAGAGTCAGTGATAGACTCTCAACTTTTCAATGTTCATGATTATCATTACGTGAAGCCCTTGCTTTGATTGGACCTGACCCGTGAGATGTTTATATTTTTTTAATATATGGTTGTGGCCTTCACTGGAAAGAGCTATACAGTATAGAAGAATAAATAATGATTTTCTAGCTTATAGCGACCAATCAGCCATTGCTGAACTTCTCCATTATAAAAATATATATAATTCTATTCCGGGGAAATTACAATAATCCCCCAATTAAATTTGAAAAAACTACTTAACCCTACACTTTTATTAAACTAACACTTACTCCCCAAATACCCTAAAAAAATTAACACTTATTTGGGGGGTAAGTGTTAATTTTAAAAAAATAGTGATAATTTTTTGAGAAATAAATGTTAGTTTAGTAAAAGTGTGGGGTTAAGTGTTTTCTTAAAATCTAATTAGGGGGTCAGAGTAAATTCCCCATTCTATTCCACTGCTCTCTCTATGTTTTTGGGCCACAAGTATTGCCCATGCTAAATGGACCACGTTCTTCGACAAGCCATTACCTATACTACTATGCCCTACTATTTCTGCCTTAGAGATTAGAATATTAATGCTCCTAGCTTAGATGCCTAGTGCTTATCCTTTAACATTTCCATCTCCGGTAAACGAAAATGAGAGCTTTGACAACTTTATATGATGTTGCAGGTTGGTGTCGTCACACTGATTGCCGATGCTGCTTGGACCTGTAACGAGGTAGCTTTGAAATACAATATTTTAAGATGGCAGGCTACCTTGGCAGGTTCTCCCTATTCTCCACTCCACTCCACTCCACTCTTCATTTTAACCTGCTTTTTTAATATAACCACAACTTCAATCTTTTTTATAATTAAATTTCAGGTCTTATTTCATTAAGATAATATTATATTTTATATACTAATATAATGTTATATCAAACCTAAATTATTGAAATTTAATCCTGTAGACAACGACAGATAGTTATTGATATTTGAACTCTAAAATCGATGTTGAATTTTG
Source organism: Bursera palmeri (assembly GCA_026225775.1). NCBI lineage: Eukaryota > Viridiplantae > Streptophyta > Magnoliopsida > Sapindales > Burseraceae > Bursera > Bursera palmeri. The sequence continues at coordinate 208 of JANKKB010029657.1, read as the reverse complement.
AATTGTTACGAGTCTTCAAGGGTAGGAAAACAAAAAGGAGTGATCAGGAAGTGGTCCTAGTGCACAAGTCCCAATCAAGTAATGTGTTTCACAGGAAATAAACAACGATGGAAGCATAATATGTATCTGTGAATCCAGCTGAGTCTAGCTAGCTCCCACAACTGGTAAAGTGAAATCCAGCTTAGTCTGAGATATATATGAATATGAT
>JANKKB010029656.1:8935-27358 GCA_026225775.1 Bursera palmeri | reverse complement strand
AACGCGCGGGCTTTTCACCTAGTTTGATTATAATAGGGAACAAATTAATCAATCAATTAGAGGTTTAAAAACCTTACAAGCCCAAACCCATGGAAATACCATAATGTCGTGTCATAATCAAGACCAAAACAACAAGGCTTTAAACTTCAAATGGCAAGGGCTTTATTTCATTTAATTTAAAAATGATGAAGGATAAGGGAATGTCCTTAATATCCCTAGCCTATATAAAAGCAAAGTGAAACCCTAAAATCATATTAATCACACAAAACAGCAAGAGAAAGAACAAAGGAGTGGCTAGGTTTACAAAAACTCTTAGTATCGATTTCCACTGCTCTAATTCTCTACGGCCGAACCATCACCATTTATTTCTCATTTCTCTGTCCCAATTTGTGGAAGAGTTCCATAACCATTAAACATGCCCACCCGTGAGCCGTTTTATGAAAGAAAATATACATAGGAAGATCATTGGTACAGAGAATTCATACAACAATAAGAAAGGTATAAAAGTGTTTTTTTCACCAATTAAAAGTTGCAATAGACTCATAGATCCTCCCTCGGTGAGATTTTCATGACTTTGACCATTCAAAGTCCTTCTGGGTTACCCAACATAAACTATGGTCTAAATTACTTTGACAGTAGCCAAATGCTATCATGGCTTTTGTGAACCTCTCAAACTATGCTTTTGGAGATCGCTTTAATCAATAGAAAAGTTTCTCTCTTAAGACTATTCATCTCTATCAGCTAGGACCAAACACATAATTTGAATAAGTGAGAATTATCCCAGAAAGACACCTCCAGATTGAATAACAATAGAGACTTATGTTGACCTAGACATATTGATAAGAAGAGCAAAAAATGGCGCTTTTGTAAAATTTTCTCCTCAAGCCCCCCCCAAAAAAAAAAATCAAATGTCTCCCCAAGTGCCCCATAGAATATTACTTTTACACAGTGACATTTGGAACAAAAATATCACGTCTTAGGATTGTTTTGTACATATAATCTCGCATGATTGGTGGTAGAGAGATGAAAGTTGAATTTTGGGTGATTCGTCAGAGCAAATCGCACACGAACATTGGTCATTGGGTTTGTGGGGTTTTTCATCGGAGCAGGCTTAGAAACGGCTATTGTAGGTAGCATTCAAGTTCAAGGGTGTATGGTTTGTGGGTGTTTTGTCGATTCAGATTGAGCATAATGGATTCTGGTTGCAGCGAAGATGTTGCGATCCAACGAGTGGTGTTGATATACCTGAACCCAAAATTCAGTCGATGGATTCAATGGATAAATATTCAGAATGTTTAGTGTATTTCTTCAAAATTTAGGCTTTGATACCATGTTTCAATAGAGGAATTCAACTTTGTGTTTTTCATTCATTCACTCATAATCTGTTGACATATTTACACCAATATATAGTAAACCTACCCTGCAATTAAGTATAATTACAACTCTAATAGGAAACCAAATCTCCATATATAGAGGAAAGAATCACTATTTCTAGCTAGGAAAGAATCAATCACAATCTTCTCCTAGGACAGGAAAGAATCACTTAGTAAATCTCAACATCTTTTAGCTAGTAGCCCTCCTTTAAATTAAGATGAAAGGTTTTTGTCTTATGATATGAAGATTATGTTTTTGTTTTTTGAGCAAGCACACTTCATTATTCCCAATGATAAGTTTTTTTAGTAGGAGAAATGAATATATTCCTTGTAGTTATATGAAATCTAAACTCTATGTTCCAAGTATCACATGGATTTTCATATAACCAACAATTCAATTGGTATATAAAATCTCAATTTGCAGAATATATATATATTGTTTTTTTTCCTTCCTGGGGTTGGGCTAAAGGCTGGTTCTGGTGTTGGCCCAAAGAATCAGTCCGAGTTAGCCATGTAAGTGCCCACCACTCCATTTAGACCCCACCGCACTAAAGCCAAGCATATAAAATGTCTAGTCTTGACTCGTGTGTGAGTGGGGGCTGTGCAGGCAAGCCAGCAAGTTTATTCAAAATTAATGGGTGGTGAAACAGAGCAATTCAGCCAATGTTCTACAAAACTATACTGAACAACTTAAAAAGTTTAGTCATTAATGAGATTGTTGAATTAGTACGTTTTTGAAAACTCATATATGCATATGGGGAATCAATCTCACTCCAAAATACAATATAACTATGTATTAAGTATGAGTTGACCACATAAATGAAAGCAACCCATAACAATTTGCAGCTGGCTCAAAATGGAATTTGGGTCAATCTAATTATTTGTGAGCGTATAATAAAGTTGCACGCATAAACCATTATTAGCAACTAATAATATGCTATGCCGTTTCACACTAAATGTTAGCAGCCACCAATACCAAAACCGAAAATTGTTTTTGAGAAAATCTCAACCAGGTGTACTATCATCAAATATTTTTATAGTTAAACAAGTTTGAAGTTCGTTTATAGATTTGTTTACAATAGAGAGAATTAGCAAGAGCAGATGGTGCATGATTCTATTGGTTAAGCAAATAATAAATATCTTATGAGTTGTGAATGTTTGTCTTGTTGTGGTGAAAGGTGGAAGACTCATATGGGTTGATTTCATACTTAATTTTCATTTTCATTTACAATTTGCTGTCGATAAAGAAAAGAAAACTAAAGGGTGGTTAGACGAGAAGTCTTAATTAAGTCAATTTTAGAGACCCATCAAGCAAATAAAGTACAAGCTAATGAAAGAGTAGGGTGTGTAATAATGAAATGTGTTTTTGACAAAGAGTGGCAACAAGGAACAAACACCTCACGTGCTACAGCTAAACGTCAACACCATTGTGATTTGTCAAGGCTGGGTTGGTTGGTTTCCTTTGCTTTGTTAAAAGACGATTACAGTCATGCTTGTCTTTCACTTTCACCAAGGAGCCACAGTAACTAAGTAGCCAATTATGGGTTGTCCTTTCTGCTGGCTGCTGCTCACATCTGATTGGCCAAACCAGACACCCTCAAGTATAATTATAGACCTTTTTCTTTCTTTTCTTTAGCCGCAGCGCCCACACACTTCATATCTACCAATCACAACTCAACAGCATTTTTGCTTCCTTTTTCTGCTCATGCTCTGTTGCATAGATAGATAGATCTCTTCCTCTTTCTCTTGCAAAGTCACTACAAAGAGCTTACACCTTAACTGCTTTATTTCATTCTCTTCTCTCTGCTTTAGCTTTTATTTGCTTTAACCAACAGAGGAAAAGCTACAAAAGCACCGTTTCTTCTTTTTCAACTTTTACCACTTGAATTATCAAAGCCTCTCTGTTTCTTTTTCTTTTTGCCCAACTGGGTCTATGTTTTAGTTGAGGAGGTTTTCAATCTCGCTTCAAGTTTTCAAATTTATGCAAGTGTTGTGTTTAGTTTGGTGAAATTTAATCTGGGTTTTGCTTTTTTCTTCTTTTATATGTGATTTGGGCTTAATATGGTGGCGGTAGTAATGGCCTAGGGTTTTTTCTTTCTCTATTCCTTGTCGAATTTTCCTTGGATTTTGGAAAGTTGAGCCTTTTTAAGATTCCTCAATGATGCTTGTGTGAAAAAAGTTTGCTCAGATTCCAATCAAATGCCTTGTTGATTTGATGCTACTCTGTTCATAAAACCTCCACTTCTCGGCATTTTCTATCTGGGTTTTCTCTCTCTTTGAACGTTGAATTTCAAAGAGAGAGAGAAATCGAGTGCCTTTTGTAACCCATCTCTGGCATGATAGATAGAATTTACTTCCTTGTACAGTGAAGTAAACCAAAAATAATGAACCACGGAATGGAAATTCTCTCCCCAGCCTCATATCTTCAAAACTCAAATTGGTTGTTTCAAGAAAGCAAGGGAACAAAATGGACTCGACAAGAGAACAAGCAGTTTGAGAATGCTTTGGCTTTGTATGATAAAGATACACCCGATAGATGGATTAAGGTAGCTGCAATGATTCCAGGGAAGACAGTGGGGGATGTGATCAAACAATATAAAGAACTGGAAGAAGATGTGAGTGATATTGAAGCAGGGTTAATTCCAATTCCGGGGTATGGTAACGATTCTTTCACGTTGGAGTGGATAAATAGCAATCAAGAATTTGATGGGTTGAAGCAATTGTATAGTCCTGGTGGGAAGAGAGGCACAGCCACTAGGCCTTCTGATCAAGAAAGAAAGAAAGGAGTTCCTTGGACCGAGGAAGAGCACAGGTATTAATTTCTATTTTCTTGCAAAAAATTTCCTCGGGTGAACAGTTAATGAGAGTTGGTTTGATAACTTTAAAGCTCTATTGTGTCATATATTTGGTTCTTCTCTTACAGGTTAAGTTTAGTTTGTTTTTCTAGATGATGATAGATAATAAAAAAAAAACTTGGTGACTTAAATCTAGCTCAACTTAGGAAATTAAGATATGAAGATTGATTTTCTGAATAAATAATCTTTGACTAGATAGATCTAACTTTTGAATGCTGAAGATCTCTGGTTGATCTTGTCAGTTGTATGATTCTGAGTGTTACATGGAAATTTAGTTTATTAAATGTCTTTTTTGCTTGTGTAATTGTCTAGTTCTCATTGATTCAATTGACTCCAGCAGTTCATGATGTGGTGTTTGATGATTGAACTACAGGCAATTTCTAATGGGTCTTAAAAAGTTTGGTAAAGGCGACTGGAGAAATATCTCCCGCAATTATGTGACCACTAGAACACCAACTCAGGTTGCAAGTCATGCTCAGAAGTACTTCAATAGGCAGGTTACTGGAGGGAAGGATAAGAGGAGATCTAGCATCCATGATATTACTACAGTCAATCTGGAAGACACTGCATCTCCTTCACCAGAAAATAGTAAACCTTCATCTACAGATCCTTCTACTGCTGTCAGTCAGGTGCAGCAGCAGCAGCAGCCAAAATTGACTGGCATGAGAAACGAGCAATTTGATTGGAAGACTACCAACGAAGGATCATGCATGGTTTTCAACCCAACAAATGGTAATGTGTTCACGGCCCCTTTCTGTGGGATTTCATCGTATGCACCTAAGCTCCAGGAACAAAATCTGCTTGGTGGAACTCTTCATGGATCTCAGTTTGGAGGTTACAACACATTTTATCAGATGCAGTCAATGCAACATCAGTGAATTTGCAGATATAATTGGGGAAGTTCTGAAGATATTTATTTGCCAATTCTTATTCAGTGATGTCAGATTGCTCTGTCTCTGCAACGTGTTGGTTTCTTGTGAATATATTGATGAGGAATGGAATGAGTCCATAGTTATCAGACTCTACAAGGAGATCAGTTAGGTTGATCTTTGATACTTTATTGGAATTCTGGGCCATTGAGCCATAAGAGAAGCTTATTTACAAGGAGCTCAAGCTTTTCGTGCACTGGTTGTATGCTTGCAGTATTTGTCGGTTGTCAGAAGGCATTCTCATATTGAGTTTGCTTGTATTATTAATATTTCCATTTAGGTACGAGCCATGTTCTAGTGATCTAGAGGATAAAATGGTTAATATTAGATGATGGACTCTCTAATCATTCAGAGTTGCTTCAAGTAACTTATGCAGCTTCGATGTTTGCATGGTGGATATAATAAAGGCATCAAAGAGAATAAAAATCATCATGGTTGAATTTTAAAGCTTTAGGATGTTTTCATTAGCAGACTTTCCCTTTATTTATTTTTAGTTAATATGATTGTTGACGATGATTTTTGTGAAGCATTTGAAGCAGGAGGCCTTGAACTATGACATTCTTCTATTAGTAGATGAACTTATAAGTTGCTGTATAAATTCTCCTTTATGCAATAAAATCAATAGTTTGGTGGTTGTACAACTCTATAACTTGCTTCAAGACTTGTATTGACGGTAATATTAGATAAAGAATGAGAATCATAATGCCTTTTTTTTACACTCAAGAGTTGGTGTACTGTGCACGCATTCATACAACCATAGTGGAAGCAGTTGATTTGGACAAAAGGCCAAGTCATCTGATGCTCGGTCCAATATTGCCGAGTCACAGTGCATTCTTTTTTATGACATTAGTTTAATGAATGCTTTATTCTGATGCCTTTTTGCTAAAGTTTGGTTTAACATTTGATGGCAATTAGTTGACTGAATTAGGACAACCGAATCTTGACCGAAGCAAGACTTGAGAGCCACTAATATAAGCATCTCATGCTTCATTCTGTCTTCTTTAATCTTGGTTCTCTTCCTGAGGATGACATATATGTGATTTCTCATTGTCCCCTTTTATAGGATTAGATGGTTGATGGGAGATCTTATCAGATGCATCAGGTAATGATCACTTCGAATAATATTGCAGCACCCTCTATTTCACTTATCTAAGATCATTTTTCAGCTCCACCAAGCCAATTCATTATGGTGCCAAAAGCTTGAGGATTCCTAATAATCCTTTTACTAATCATCAAAGGAATCTTGGTTTTATCATTCTTTTAAGTTTACCATTACCATGCTGATTAAACAAGTCCTGAGAGTTTCTCTTTAGTCTATGCTTTCCTTGTGACACTGTTTATTGAATCAGAGTATCTTGCTTTTTTGTTTTTGGCGGGTTTTAGGTCCTTTATGATTATTGGCTCTTCTTTACCTAAAAAACAGATCATATGACCTTTCTTCCTCTTCTTTATCGTTTCATTTTTACGTTCGAATGATCTCAGGATGGCTTTAGATTCTTGCATTTGGTCGGTAAAATATTTTCGTGGATGTTCATTCTGTCAAAAGCACTTTGATTGCAAGAATTTTTCGCCCAATCCAAGTTCGAGGGGAATGAATGATGTGACTGCTAACTAACATCTTAAGTCCTCTTAGCATTGCCAGTGCGCAAGAATCATCTTAGTTAGACTCGTAAACTACTTTGAAATCATTTTAGTATTTGAAGATGAAAAGTTACTTCAAGTTTGATAAAAATAAAATAATCGATGGTATTGCGGGAATTCCACTACCACTGCAATATTAATTACTTTGCCACTTAATGAAAGTCCATGTAAGCTCTCCACACGATAGAGTTTTGCTCCTATAATTCTAATACAGAACTCTCTGACAAGGATCAGTTCTGGTTTCTGGAACAAAACGACGAACAAATACAAGAGCTTGTGTTTCTTCCATGTCAGAGGTGGTGTTGGACTGTTCTGTTAAATCTTTCTCTCATAAAATTTTACCTACCAAGTGATATATGCTAAATCTTAATCAAATCAAAATCTGAGCTGGTTCTTCTTTGGTTTCTCTCACTGCTGATTGCTGGCACTAAAAGCCTTGTTGCTCACCAACATTCATGAAAAGCCTAGTGCCCACCATATTGCTGCACATATAATTTAGGTCCCACCCACTAGACAAACTATTTAAGGCAACATGGAGCAATATATAGAGATCCTTTAAGCTTTTCCTCTGGTAATTGACAAAACTGGCCACTTTCTTTTTTAAAATGAATACTTTTTTGCAAGTTGCATAGGAAAGCACTTTGGCTACTCCTATTCTAATTTCCGTCAAGCGCTCAAGATGATTTAAGACCACATAACCCAATACCCACTATGCCTTTCCTTCGTTTTCTTCTCTGTTTGTTTAGCAATATTCTTATTCTTCCCTCTGGTGCTATCAAACCATGCCTCAGTGATGCTTGGCAATAGAACTGTGTTCGATAGTAATAGAAAAAAGAAAAGAACCATTAGAAAAAGATAGCTCATTTGAACTTTAATATATTATTTCTACTGTGCATCGTTGTAGGCCCTTGAGTATCTAGGAATGATCCCTTGTGGGTGCTTTTGGTACAGGAATTTTCTCTGACCCCCAATTAGATTTCAAGAAAATATTTAACCTCATATTTTTACTAAACTAATATTTATTCCCCAAAACATTAACACTGTTTTCCTAAAACTAACACTTACCTCCCAAATATTTGAGGGGTAAATGTTAGTTTTTTAGGTGTTTTTAGGGGATAAATATTAGTTTAATAAAAATATGGGACTAAATGATTTTTTAAAATTTAATTGGGGGGTTTTTAAATTTCCCCCGTATTAACGGAAAGTGGAAGGATTTTAAATCACTGTAACCAATCAGCAGTTTAATTTTTTTCTTTATAAAATTACTGGCCGAGTTTTTCTACAAACAAGTGAAACAAGTTTTACTTGTCATTCATTCTGCTGCTTTTATCTTATACCAATTGTTGGTCAATATATTTTGGAGGAAATTAATTCATATTTTCCACACAAATATTTTTGGAGGAAAACCCTTCTCACATTTTTTCATTAATAAAATACTAAATTTATATATAATATTAGATAAGAACGTAAATAAAACTCCTATAAAATTTCAAATAGATTTAATCAAACTATTAACTAAAATATTCAGTCACTAAATCTATCATTAACTATCTAGTTAAAGTTAGTACAATTTCAACACATTCATAAATATCTGCAGGAATAAAAGATGATACATTAAACACGAAAATGTTGCATCAGCTACCAATTATTATTCAATTAAAGGTGGTAATGGGAATTAGCGTTATATAACAATTAAGTTGATTGTATGAGTTGTGATATGTCTGATCCGAGAAGGTGATGTCAAGGTGCATTGTCTATTCCTGTCTTCCTTTTGTTTACTTTCAAGCCCGGCTTGAACTCGATAGTTTTCATTTAATCCTATTCTATGTCAAAAAAATATCTATCCTCGTTAATTCTGAACCATAAAAAAATATAAAATAAAGCTGGAAGTGAAAATTCTTAGGTATAGACATCCACACTTTTTTGTATTCTACACCGCAAGGGAGTTCAGAAATGACAAGAACTCACAATTTCTTTTTTTCGTTCTTGTATGAAAGAGTTGAGGCGTAAATTTTTTCTTGTATGAAAGGGTTCAGAATGACTAGAGTTAAAGTCTAAACTAAAGCTGGAAGAATTAATAGGCCAAACAGAAGACGCAATCTAGGACAGTTGACACATCAAGAAACGTAATGGAGGTGACATAAAGAAATGTAATGGTGGTGGTGTATGAAATAAGTTCACGACTCAATTATTAAGTTCAGAACACACAGCATTTTGAGAAGACTTGCATGAGAGCATCAATTATTTTTAATGAAGAAAACCAATCAATCCTTCTGTAACCATCCATTATTTGTAGTGAAGTTTGATAAGACCGAACAACTACAGAAACAGAACCTTCTCCAAGTCTTTATTTGCTTGTCCTGAAATGCTTTAAGCAATATACTTGTGCAAAGTTCGCTGCTTTGTTGATACCAATTGAATGTGAAAATTCCCATTTAGATAAGTTATTCAGACGACATTTTAAGCTTTGATAAAGTCTTAGATACTCAAAGTTGATCGTAAACTCATGCTTGTTTGAATGTTCGATTGCTTCAACACGGATTTGGATCCTCACAGACAGACACATACACACAAAAAAGAAAAAAAGAAAAAAGAAAAAAGATAACCCACTTTCACCAACCAGTCTCTATCCTTCTTGTATGAGTGCTACATCAGTTGATTAACAATCTGTCAACATAAATTTTTATACTTTTTACGGAGAACCTGTTAGTATCTCCAGAATCACCAAGTAATATCATTTGTTACTGATTATTTTTGTTTCAGATATGGGATGAAAGCCCTGGTTCTGTTCACACTGAAATTATTTTGGTGCTTTTTAGCCTCAAATAATGGTAGATAATGGTAATCATTTTCATTAATTAGTACTTATGTGCTTTAAAACTTTTAAGTATAAGTGGTTGAATAAGTTGGCAGTTGGCAGTAATTTCATCAACAGCTGAACAAGGGTGGCATGTGATCATGTCCATCAACATCTTATTGAGTGGTGATTGTGATTTTAAGCAGAACGCTTCAATGAACTTGTCAAGGATTACGATGGTTGCTTTGTCGAAACCGACAAAGATTCTCGTCTATGTCGGATGAAAGAAGCTAAAGAGGGAGAGATTTTTTTTGATATGGTGACTGACGAACTTTTGGTGTATTGCAATACATCATGAATGTGATGCAGTTCCCATTGCAGGTGCGGGGCTATCTATTGCCATTTCAATGCACTTAAAGTAAGCTAATTAAGGACTATAATTTATCAGAGACTAGGTTAAAATGACAGTTCTTGCTAGTTCGTCTGATTTTCTCGTGCATATTACACTGGACTTCCATGGACTGAAGAAATGTCAATAAGATATATGATGTAGAAAATATATTAAATTGTGCTTGGCTGTGTGCTCCATTTATACTCGAGGATTTTAAGTGTAATTCAAATTTTGGTTTCAATCAATTTCTGAATGCTTTCAGGTAAACTCAAAAGGTACTATTGAGGCAGCGCTACCAGCCTTCCTCTGAGGATTGGAACTGATACTCAAAGGGTACAAACGTTCTGTGGATGAGTAGGGTGCGAATTCATAAAAAAAGATTAACAAGCACATGTGCAACCATCTGTACACAGAAGTAAAGGGCAATTTTAGAGCTAACTATAGCAGGGAGAGGAGGAGCTAGCGTTTGGTCCAGCAGAGATGTACTACAATTAATAACACAAATTTCACATTGATTGGAGCTGTTGAAGGATGACGATTAATTCGAGGTTGAAATATCTCTAATGGGTGCAAAGAAAATCCATAGTTTGGCATGATCTCGTCTTTTTGTATATGCTAGTGTAGCCAAGATCAAATATAGAGAAATAATCCTCGAAACTGTGTATATAAGATGCTCAGCTGTGAATTTAAGCTCAGTTAATTTCAATATAGCCTCAGAGCATATTTTCCACGTTCTTCTGGTAAAATTTTTAGGACTTAATTTGGCGATATATATAAGGACATTAATCCTTTAAATTCCTTCAAGATTAGATAGGTAGGTTCCACTTCCACATTATCTTTGCAAATGGCTGCTTGTGAGCCCAAGATTATTTTGAGGAATTGATGTGAAGGCAAGACAGAAGCTTTGCATTCTCTGATCTCTATATACTGTATCGTTAGGATTGCATTATCAACCATATTAATCAAGAAGCTAAGAATTGGCAATACACTTCATGTACTAGTGTTATTGACTTCTAAGTTTAGCTGAGCCCGGGAGAGTCTTGGATTAGAACTAGATTCAAAAGAACAGGAGCGTCAAATGTGAAAGCTTCTCAAAGATAAATGTTAACAGGAGCCCAATAGCAGTCCACTCGGCTGTCACATATGGTAAATTAGCCCATTCAGACCCAAATCAAGTTGATACAAGAAATCCAATACAACCTTGAAAAATTGGAACCAACCAAAAAGGAAGATGATTTCATGGTTGGAAATTTTGTTCTCTTGTTTCAGATTCAGAAGAAAATGAAGATTAAAAAAGATGTTTTACTTGAATGCTTTATATTTTATTAAGTAACACTATTTATTTTCTAATTCCTCTATCTGAACTTGGCAAAATACATTACTCCCTTACATCAATGCTACTATTTAACAAGCTAAATAGAAATATCAAGAATGATTTTGGTTCCAACTGAAAAATGTGGTTTTTGAATTATTTACGTTATTTGGGATATATGGTGGGTTTTTAGAGGCAAAATCATGAAAATAATAAAAAATATTTTTAAATATTCAGATTTCGAGTTATTTATAGGATTGCATATCGAAAACTCAACTTATAAACGAAATATATTATCTTTTTCAAATTATTGGGTCATAAATAATAAATCTATTTTAGAGAAGTGAAGACTATATTTTTACACCATCTACTTCACCATACATGATGATGAGCATCAGCATGCATGCACGCAATTAATAAGCATACACTAGATACATTGACCTGGATGACTATGAACAACGGCATAAATTAAAGGAAAAGAAAATCATATTTTTGTCCTTAATCCTACATGCAATGTACGGGTATCTTTCCGGCCGGTAATTTGAGAAATGAAAATTATAAGCAGCGCTATGATGTGACCTATGTAGAGAAGATTATGCAGGCTAGTGACATTTTTGTTCTCTATTGCAACGTGATCTTGACCATAACCATATACAATATTATATTATCGCTAATAAAACGACAAGTGCACTTTTTATAAATACCCCCAATCTCCAAGGCTGCATATACGTGTGCCCTTGGCAATTCTAAAAATCTTTGTTTATTTTAGATTTTCTGACTTGTGTCTCAATTTAGCATACTCATCACATTTTGAATTTTTCCATGCATATCTAGTTGCTTCGAGTGATGAGATATAAACTAATTAATCTTAATGCTTTAACTAGTTCATATCCAAGTAGTTTTTTGCTTCTAATTAATCAAATGGGTGGTTGATTAGCTGTCTAATAAATGAATTGATAAGTTAATTTGTAATCGAATCAATTAAGATTCCTTTGAGGACTTCACTACTGAAAATACATTTACGACGATTTCAAGGATTGGGGGCTAACACTTTGATAAATTTTACTGGTGATTCCCATTTCAGTCTAATTCGACTAGCTAACTACCACAAATTTGTCATGGTTAGAAGACTATAAACAGCAGGGAATTAAACACGAATCACATGATGACAAATTGGTAGATGTGACTGCTGGGTTACTATCTATGGTCAGAGCAGAGTGGCGGAGTGACGTCTAGTCAAGTGGATAGCAGTTGTGCGAGTCTTGCCGATTGCGATAGATAGAAAGCACGAATATTGGAGTTTGGAAATTGGATTAACCATACAACCAGGCAGCCGCCTTGTTGGCTGAAACTAGTCATTATTCATCACTCCGCACACATAGATTGACCAATTATTGTTACTGTTATTATTATTATTGTTATTTTTAATTATAAATCAAGAGCTAAATCATGGAAAAATTGTACTTGCATGTCTCAGAACGAAATGGGGGGGGATAAGACTTAATCCAAATGATGTGCCAGCATTGGTATAGTCACGGAGAGGAAAAAAAACAAGTTCAATTGTCTTCTACGATTAAACCAGAAAACACTACTTGACATGGTTGGCGAGTTTTCCCATATTCCCATCTGGGGCTGTCGGTTTAGCCTCAGGACATCACGTCCTAGGACAAAAGTGTGTGTCGATATCAGCTTGTTCGAAACACATGTACATATACATAACATCCAAATTAAACTGGCCTAAGCAGTGGATATTTTGCATGATTGCATATGGCAGTCGTGGCGCAAAGGAGAGGACGTGGCCAACTTTGAAACCTTATATGATAAAAATGGAGTTCGCGAAAATATTGCTACCTAGCTAGTTGCTTACAATCATGCACTAGTACTAGTCAATGGATCTAATAATGGGTAAACGATGCACATGTAGCCAGCTTGTCAGTTGGTGATGAGATGAGATAATTGGTATATCGATCGAGAGCATAGTTGCATCAGTCATATATCAAAATGATGAATGAAGTTTTCCAAGGGATGATAGTAAATGTTTTTGAGCCATTGAATATGAAGCAGGTGGATAGTGAGTTGAGAGTATGGTCGTGGTTGCAATCGTGTCTATACTCAATGGACTGAGGAAAAATTACAACACCCCGCCCCCACATTCCACTGCTCACCATTTTTGAAAGTGAGATCTGCTTGCTAGGCTGATTTCAAGGAATCACTATCTTTCTGTATCTTAATCATGCCCGTGATTATTATCTCTATTCACTTTCCAACTCTCTGTATCCACAACTATACTCAACTTCCCCAATTAAATCATATACATGTCTACATGTAAAATATCTCTATTATTGGAAATTCTACTCAAAGTTAGTTAACAGTCATTGATAAACATTAATCACACATGATCGACAAAAACATGGGATCACCGTCAGTCAATGCTTCAACAAACCAATAATTGATCTTCATTCTTGACTAATAAAAGCTTATATTTCCCCTTTTTAAGAGTGTATATATTCAGGGCTAAAAATCTCATAATTTTTGTTTTCTGAACATTAATGCTTCTTAAGCGAAGAACGAAATCTATCTCATGGATCAATATTCTTAATAGAGTTCGCTGCTACAGCTATTTAACTATATATTCCAGTAAAGTTTTTTTTTTTTTTTCTCTAAATTTAATATATATTTTCCTTAGTGAACTAAATTACTGGCTATCATTTTCTGAATCGTGATTTGGAAATTGATATACACACAACAAAATTAACTTGGGCTAGCTGGCTGCGCATAAACTTTTAAGTAGGTAGGTATACTGATCAGTACAAATGTGGGCGCGCCATGCATCAGCAACTACCGGCAGCTGGGTGATCAATATTGTTGGGAGCTCGGGACTCTTTGAAAATAATATTTTTGCTTGATGGAGGATGGATCATCCATCCGACAAGAACCTAGCAAAAATATTGTTAATTATTATGAAATCATTATGCAAATAGGCCTCAAAATCGATAACTATCAGTATCAGAGGGCAATGCTCCAGCTAGCAGATTCTTAGTTTTTTCTACCTGTTAGTATGATTATTACATACATGCACCATGGACAAACGAAATCATTAGCAGTCCAATAATTAAGTGGTCATTACCAAAAAGATTAAGCCACTTGAGACGAGGATTAGTGGGAAATTAAATTAACTTAATATTTAAGTCAATTCATTAGCACTACATCAAATTGTCAAAAGCATAACCAAACGCATCATCGTTTTGTTGTTAAAAGCAATCCATCTTTTGTTGGCATTGTCTTTTGTCTCCTCTTCTTTGGCCAGATATATAATATAAAATCCTCATGGCTAGCATTTTAGCTTTTCAAGTTGACGAGAGGACACGATCATCATCGATCGAAGGCTTATAGGGACGATATATATAATTTTTAATTCATTATTTATGCAAATCTAATACTCCAAACAAGTGGTACCCTCTTTTCAAAAGTCTGAATTAATGCATTTAGTTGAATGAAGAGATATATATATATATATTATAATATACCTTGCTAGCTCTTTATTCTTTTAGGCTTAAACTCGAATGATTTGTGAATATTTTTAATAAAATGATTGATACTAGACCTCTTAAATGATATTGAAAGGGAACTCAGGATACCATCTGTGAGAGGATTACTGTAATGAGTCACTATCCAATTTCAAATACAAACGCGACAAGGATATACATTAATTACAGAGAAATAGTAATTAATTATTGTTAATAAATAAATAATTAGCTCTCTAGGGTAGTACTAGAACATAATTAATTAAAAGGAAGTTGGGATATATGCTAGTGAAAGGTGGACCAGGACGGATTAAAAAAAAAAAACCTCGTCAACGATAATCGGTCCTGAGATGCATGAATGTAAACTTTTCATTAAATTTGACTCGTGCCCTCTTCACTTGCCCGGCATAGAAAAATCATGCAGCTACAGGAACCCTCTCTCGCTCTACGAGTAGGCCGGCGAGGCGTATTTGTGGTTAACTTTTATTAGTGAATATGAGGAGAGGCTTTATGACCGTGAAATACGGAGTTGACCTGTAGCCACCGAGCTATATGGGTGATCTAAAATGAGCTTTAGCTATCGAGCTTGATGTATATGAGAATGACTAGCCATAGTTTGTAGGTGAGGAGAATCTGCCGCAGGATATGGTATCAGTGGTCAAGATAGAAGGTTTCTTTGCTTTCGCCTAACATGGGTGTGTGAATAGTAGGTTCACATCACTTTCCATGCTTCGGCACGCGGCATGTTTCAACATTTAAGTGTAATTGGAAGTGCTTTTGGAAAAGCTTCTTTGTTTCAGTGCCAAGTTAAT
The DNA here is from genome assembly GCA_026225775.1 of Bursera palmeri. Taxonomy (NCBI): domain Eukaryota; kingdom Viridiplantae; phylum Streptophyta; class Magnoliopsida; order Sapindales; family Burseraceae; genus Bursera; species Bursera palmeri. The sequence continues at coordinate 11,724 of JANKKB010029656.1, read as the reverse complement.
CTTTTATTGAAATTAAGCGACCTTATTGTTGTTAAAAAAAAATCAAAACCAAAAGTTTAAACTATTAGATAAAAGATCAACATCAGGAATTAAAATCATAACTCTATAAGATTATTTCATTCGAAAGCTAAAGCTGATAATTTATTATTAATTAAATCCACAAACTATCAATATGAGGATTTGATCAAATAAAATAGTTATAAATATAAGTCTTGAATTTATAATGAAGATTAACCTATAGGTAAAATTTTAAGGTTGGACACATAATTTTCTTTAACAAGGCACTTAGTAAGCAAAGCAGTTTGGATTCATGTAAGTGCCTATGATTGCATTAACCTTATGCTTTCTCTCCATAGACTGGTGGTTAATTAAGCGTACCCCGAATCCTACGTTGAATGGTAGTTAACTAAGCACATCCACACTGGTCAATAGGATGTAATTCTTTATATCAAATGATTGATTGAGTCTTTACGTTAGGAAAAAACTATCGCCCATGGCATAATTAAGCACATAAAACAACAAGAATCTCCTCTAACTTATACAAAGAAAGGACAAATCGTCCTTTAATGTCAAGCCGTCGTTCAATAATATATACCTTTTAAAATCATGACTCGGGATTCACACACATTTATCTTCCACAGAATAATCATATGGGTGAACATTGCACTCCGTAGTACTAGAAGGCTAGTAGGGCTAATGTGCCGAACTTTTTACCGACTTATTTCTAGAAAAGCAAGGGGATATCACCTTTGGACCCTCAAAGAATTTCTTGGTTTTGGCCAACATCCCGTTAACTCAAAAACTAAAACTACGATTCTACCTAATTTAACAGTTAATACAGTATTAAATAGACAAAGACATAAATACCCTCGAATTGCATTTTACCTTCTTTTTCTCTTCATATTCACCTACTCTTTACACCATGCTTAGACGTAATGTAATTATTCAAATTTGCTTCTTAAATTACTTTCCACCACCACTACACACAACGAAGCCACCTGCCACTTAAACCACTCACACAAACCATCAACCTCAAGCTTCATCGCCGCACCACCATCCTCCCCACTTCCTCTTTAAACCACCACCAATATCACCATCACCATTATGATCCACCACCGTCCTATCCGACTGCCAGGCACCCAAATCAGATTAAAGTTTTTATTTTGCCTATTATTCTCCCTTCAAAATCCAATCTTTTCTTTCTAAACTTTCTAGAAAAAAGCCCCATATCCATATCAATAAAATTTATTTGACCTTAGCAATCTAGAAAAGAAAAAACTTGGTGAACAAGGGAAGGAAATGAAATGACAAATATTAAGCACCAAGAATGCGATGGAGGAGCCCGTGGTGATGGAGTTCAAGATCATCAAGTCCTTCTTCGACGAGAACGGCGGACGGCCATCTCTTCGAGGTGGAGGAGCCGTTGGCGATGGAGTTCGATATCGTCAATTCCTTCTTCGATGAGAACGAGGACGCCTCCGACACACGGTGGTCCCGCTGTTGAACGTGTCAGCGGAGTCGTTCGTGAGCATCTTCGAGTATTGCAAGTCCCACGTGGAGTTATGGGCGAAAGAGACGGCGAAGGACGAGATGAAGAACTTCAACGAGGAGTTTATAAAGGAGAAGAGCAACGAGCGCTTGAAGGAGATGTTTTTGGTGGAGTTTCTTGACAGAGGTGATGGCGAACAGGATCAAGAACAAGAGCGTGGAGTACGTGAGAGTGTTTTTCAGGATTGAGAGTGATTTTACGCCGGAGGAAGAAGTGGCTGCCAGTAAGGAGAATGAGTGGGCATTTGAAGGGGTTCTCTATTTCTGGTTAACAAAAATACACGGGTTAGGCTACATGTTAATCTCCAATTGGAGACATGGGAGATTTTTTTTTGTTGCAGAATCAAGGTTAGATAAAAAGACACTATTATCTTTTGATCGTTATATGATGAAAGTAAAGTTTTGAGCGGTGAGTGTAAGTTTTTGAGTCAACGCATGTATCAAAATTAAAAAAAAAAAAAAAAAAAATTGGGCAATCCAAATAAACACCCCAAAAAGCAAGTAATTGTAGAAGTACTTTTCTGACTCATACAGTGCCAATTTGACACGGGTTGTCTCGCATGAGCTTGGCCTTGTCGATGTTGTGTCATCATCCAACCGCCAATACTGGTTTTGTGGGTGAGTATATGCGATCAATGGTGGAAAGTAATAGAAAGCTCTATTTCGTTCGATAACACCAAAGTAAATAAATATGGAGCACATGGCCGGCTGGGAATGTGTGTTATGTGAATAATGGATTCCTCTGAGTCTTGGTCGAGCGGGACATTGTGTTATGTTATGTCAGAGTTCAGGAAAAAATTAAATTTAGGGGTATTAACTTTTAGACCTTAGAAAAATTAAAAAATAATTATCCATATCCCAACTGAATTTAAAACTAATAATAATCCTCCAATACTGTAGCTTCGTTAATTATATTTATCGATGTTACAGTACAAACTCTAAAAAATTAATAACACCCTCTGATATACTTAAAAATTATAAATTCACACTTTAATGGTAAAGTAATATAAAAACCTTATTTTTTAAAATCTTTTGAAACTAATTAACATTATAAGAACATTATCGATAATTTATTTATTAAAATAATATAAAATATTTAAAAATAAATAAGAATATTATAAAAAATTTATAAAAAAATAACAAAAATACATTTAATTTACTCAATAATATTTATAAATTTAAATAATTTATTAAATAATATTTATAAATTTAAATGATTTACTAAATAATATTTATGAATT
>JANKKB010029655.1:0-27646 GCA_026225775.1 Bursera palmeri | reverse complement strand
CAGGAAAAAATCCCAAGTCTGCCATCCTTGAAGCAATGCTCGAAAAGAAAATTCAAAATGATCTGTACATTATCCTGCCACTTACATGTTAAGTTTACCTAGCTTATATGTGCATTCTGACATTTGCAACCCGATCGGAGAACCGATCAACCCGATCCGAGCCGACCAACTCGATCTAAGTCGGTTATAAAAGATGATTCGGGTGCTTCGGGTGGAATTTTTTCAAACCCGGCTGTGTTCGGGTCGGTTCGGGTATAGTGATACCCGACTATACCCGACCCGTGTACACCCCTAGATATAATCACAGGGAAGGAAGATCTCTTTTGAACGATATTAAATTAGTTCTCAGCATTAGAATATCTTCTGTATATTCTCATCATGCGCAATACCCTTAAGGAGACCATAGCCATACTCTACTTTCGTTGTTGCATAAGGAGTCAATTTTTTCTTGGTAGGTAAGGAGTAAAAATTTTAATTTTCAACGATGTTTTAATTAAGTAGAAATTGATTCTTTGATAGATAAAACAATTAATTCTAAAGAGCACAAAATGAAAATTATAAGGTAGATTTATAAAATAACCAAACTCATGTGTGTGACCCAGTGGGTAAGGGCAGGGCAGACGGCTCAATTGGTAATCGGCAATGCTTTTAGTGGGCAAAAAGAAGGCCAATACCCTCGTACAATTTTGATGCTGCTTGCATTTATCTGGAAGCAAGCCCTTGCTTCCAACTCAGAATGACCCGTCAGACTCTTGGCAAAAGAAAAGGTGTATTTACTCTCAAGACCTCCAAAAATTTAAAAAGAAAGTTAAATATTTCGTTAAATATGAAACTGACAGTGATATTTTAAAATTTAATTTTTGTAATTATATTTAACGGTGTTATAATAAAAACTCAGAATAAATATTATACATCCTTCTAATATATCCAAAAATAACAAACTCATCTCTTGATTATAAAATAACATAAAGACTTCATTTTTAATAATAATTTAAAACTAATTAACATTATATGAGTATTATCGATATTTTATTTACTTAAGTAATATAAAATATTTAAAAATTTATAAAAATGATAAATATATATTTCATAGACTAAATAATTTTTGTAAATTTAAAAAATTTACTAAAAGTAAATAATTTACTAAATAATTACAAAATAATTTTACTTACTAAAATTATTTAGTTTTTAAGGAAATTATTTATTAAAATTTACTTGTTTAATTCACTACAATTGTTTAATAAATAAAATATATTTTAATTACTAAATAATATTTATAAATTTAAATAATTTACTAAATAATTTTAATAAAATAAGTAAGTAAATTATTTACTAAAAATAAATAATTTTAGTACATTTAAAACAGAAAAATATATTCCATTTACTAATTATATTTTGAAATAAGATTTTGATTATTTGATGTGTTTTTTGGTCTGCTCTCAATGACTAAAGAGTAACCCTTAGTCATACAGTAAGAAAATTAATGATCAAATAATTTGATCTGTTAACTCGATCATATCTAATAAGTAGGATGCGAGTGAACTCATCAATTTTTTAATTTAATATAAATTAAAAAAATTGAATCTAATTTAATTTAAAAACACTTCGAGATTAAAAAAATTATTTATTTATTTATATTTTAATGTATAAGTTAGCAATACTTATTTGTAATTATTTTCTTATTTAATGAAAATTAACTACATATTTGATAACTGGTTTTTATATCAAGTATTGACACTAACGGTTATAAAACGAGGTATTTATTTACTTATTTTATTAAAATTATTTAGTAAATAAAATATATTTTATTTATTAAATAACTTTAGTAAATTAAGCAAGTAAATCTTAATAAATAATTTCTTAAAAACTAAATAATTTTAATAAGTATAATTATTTTGTAATTATTTAGTAAATTTTTTAAATTTATAAAAATTATTTAGTGTATGAATGTATCTTTATTATAAATTATTATTAAATTTTTAAATATTTTAATTAATTTAAATAAATAAAATATTAATAATATTTTTATAATATTAATTAATTTAAAAGGTTATAAAAATGAAAATTTATATTATTTTATATTAAAATATGATTTTTTTATTTTATATATGATACGGTGTTATGATATTTATTTTAAATTTTGATTGTTGTACCGTTAAATATCATTCTTACTTTATCGTACTAAGTCTAGAGTAGAGGCTGTCTTGTCTTTCAGAGTCTAGTCTATGGTTAAGACGTTGCTCCACTATCTCCATCTCTCTCCGTGCCCTCCAGTCAGTTAGATTCTTTTTCATTATAAAAGTATTTTATAAAAACCATAAAAAAAATAACCAAATTAAATTATTCTGAAAATAATAAAAATTTTAATTTCTATTTTGTTAGATTTTTGTCTACGCGTTTAACTATCAACAAGATTTTCTTGTTTTTATACTTGATGGAAACCTTGCTTTACATGTGTTGTACCTAGAGTTGGTGACTCTTTGCTTTGAAATTCAATGCATGGTGTCTTGTCACTGTTTAGCACACTCAAAAAGTTGAGGTCGTAAAGGGTTTTGGGTGTCATTCTCAAAGGACCCATTCAGGGTTGGTTGAGTTCAGTGGAGGGCTGACCAATAAACCTTGCTTTACATGTGTTTTACCTAGAGTTGGTGACTCTTTGCTTTGAAACAAAAATGGTGCACCAAAGGCTTCTACACAAACTCCCAGGCACCCGAACCATAATGGGAATGGCAAAAATTCATTCTCTCTTTCATTGATCTAGAATGTTCTACATCTTAGTTCGGACAAAGCTGTGAAGAATAAAAAAGAGCATTAATCTTTTCCAGTAAAATAAACAAGAACTTGCGGGCTCTGGTTTTTTTTTTTTTTCTCAGTTTCAATTTTATGTTAGGAATCTGCTTTAACTATAGAGTTCATTTTACCTGCCTATTCTAATTTATAAAGCTCAGCTACTTGCTTCGGAACCTGGGTATTGGTCATTCATTCATTACATGGGTATTAGATGGAATTGGAAATTAATCCAACAAATATATTTTAACAAAAATCTCATTTTTAATTAATTAACGCTATGATCGAATTGTATTAGTGTTCATTTTTTTTTAATCTAACAATGAAAAGAGTTGTTGAGTTGACATGAAAAAAATATCTTTTAACTTATATTTTCCACCTACAGATTATAATAAATCAAAATATTAATGATATGACTCATGTATCATACTTATATGGAATGTAGCTAGTTGTTGGAAGGTGTCATATACTTAGGTATTTTTGGAACTAGGATATATTTAATTATAAACCTATTGATGCAACTCTAATTCGATAATGAATTTTACTTTACCGTCAAGTATATTACCAAACCACTATAATTCTGTGTGTTTCTGTTCTCTTTTCTCCTTTTAAGTCTCATTAATTGCACAACACAAGGATTATAAAAAGTGTATGATATCAAATAAAAAAATTAATTTATATTAGCCTAACTTATTTGAATATTATTAGTCTTATTTATTTAGATGAAATGAATTATGTTTTATTTACTAAGGTTTTGTATCTCATCAATTTATGAATGAGAAGTCTTTTCGTCATCAATCTTAGTTTTATGACATTCAAGAGAAGCGTTTGCCTAAGGAAGAAACTTTTTTTTTTTTTCAATCTTAGTAATTATTCTATGTATTTGAGCATTATTAGCTTTACTTTGTTTAAATAGAATTAGGTTTTATCTATTGTGTATATATAAAAGGCTTTTTATCTCATCAATTAATTAAGAAGAAGCACTTTCTCCTTAATAATTAGAGGAGGAAAACTCCCATTTGGACCCTTACGTTTTAGCAGAAATGTTAGACCCACTCATTTTTGTAAATAACAATAAGACCCCTCATTTACTTTTCAAGGACAGCTAACAATCTTGTGTATAATGATTTTAATAACCTTTTAATCATGTCATATTCGACTATCTAAAGTGATGGAACGGTAGAATAGAACAAACATGGAAATAAATACCGTTTTTATACTGTAGATTTTGTGTTGACCTTGAAAATGAGGGGTTATATTGTTACATCGGAAAACTAGTGGATCTATCAAAAAACTTGATGAGGGGGGAAATGAGCTTTCCCTGATTAAAGAGCTACAACTATTCTTTAGCCTGGTGATATCTCGATCATTTGCAAAAGCTGATCCTAAGTTCAATTCCACTAACTTTGGCATGAAATATGGTGGAAATTGCTATAGCTTTAACACAATATAACAGAGAAACTCTAGTAAATTTATTTCCCTATAGAGATTTTGAAGAAAATTAATTTTTACTGATTTTTCATAGCTAATGGACGTTAAATTATTTTTAGCCATGATCAATGAATTTCTCAAGATATGTCCATAGTAGTGCAATAAGTAGATGGAATACTTTAAAAATTTGATATGTCCATAGTAGTACTTTATACATGTATACATATATGTATAGTTTTAGGGTCAGGCTATTATAATTTAAAAATATGATTTAAGTTTATACACTTGTTGATAATATTTCATTTACTAATATTTATGGGTGGGAAAGAAAAATTAAAAGATAGTTTTTTTATACTAACTCAACACTTTTTTCCGTCATTATATTAAAAAAACAACGCCCATCAAGTCATAACGAAAAGTTAAGTCAAAATTTTAAGTTATAATAGACTGAATCATATTTTTATTATAGAAAGTCAAAGTTGATAAGCATTTTGTTTATTTAGACAACACCCTGAACCAGCCTACTAAAATTAAAGGGTGTGACGAATCTTGTAGAGCCTGCATAAAGGGTTAGGGCTGCCAGTTCAGAAGTCCTCTGAGTTGGATGGAATCTGTCCCAAAATAAGTATTCATCACGATTTGAACAAAGTTCGGCGTCTTCATAGCATGGAATACTTGCATTTCCACAGCATGCATTTGCAATATCCCTGATACCTGAGTAGTTTGAGGTAGCAAATTATTTATAATTTTGCTGAAATATTAATTCAAAGATTACAACTTTGTGTAAGTTGGAAATGAAAGAAAGTTAAAAGTGGAAAGGAATATATACCAAAGGCAAAGGGATTGTCGATGACAGTCGCGGTCATTTCATACGCATTTCCAAGTGAATAGGTCATTCCTTGGAGTTCTTTCTTCATTTCATTTAAGAGAGCATTTGTTGCATTGTACAATCCTCTAGCAAGCTCATTTGCTTCATCAAGGCAACTACCATTACTTGCATAGTTCTGTGCACGCAGAAATGGACAACAACCGATTGGAGGAATGCTTATTATTCCGAATTTTCGGGCACCCAGATTATATAGACTCTGCCATTAGAAATATAAATAAGGTTTCATATAGTTTCATTTCACCACAAATTTATTAAATACTATAAAATTCATTAAAAGAAGGAACCTGTAAATGATTAAGATAAGTAGAATTGAGGGTGGCCAAGAATTCATCTTGAGAGGGTTTGCTAGACTGCGGTGGCAGATACTCAAAGATGTCGTTGCTTCCAACACTAATGAGAAACAACGAATTAGAAAGCATAGTAGCAGTTGCTGCTGGACCTCTTATCTGTGTGATGTTTGCTTGGACAGTTGAAAATTGTTGGATCTGCTTTCCCAATGAGATAGAGCCGTTCTGTAATTGTTAAGAAAGTAGAAACTAATTGAAGTTAGGTTTTCTCTTTTACAAGAACTTTAACCAAAGAAGATTGATTTTGACGGATGTGATAATCACCTTGTAGATAGTCTAGTGATTGGTGGGTGAAATGTGCATAAAATTATTAGAATTTTTAAGGGTCTCACAAGGGTGAGAAAGAAAATATATGGTATGTCACAAATCTAACCCCAGTGTTGTCAAGTATTCCAGAGCCTCCGGAAGCAAAGTTGACACCAAGGAGAATTTTTTCTCTGAAACTCGATGAACGGTTTAGAAGAGAAAAAAACGATGGCGGGCTCCTCTTGTAACGGAACAGCCTCACTACTCCAATCAAACATTTCAAAATATCACGTTAGCACATCAAACATCTAAGCATACTTTATGATAATTAAGTCAATTACTAATAAATTGTTTGATCGAAATAAATTCATACCAATTTGATCAGCTGTGTTGTAGCCATTGCTAAACCTTCCTGTCGGGATCGAGTAAGGATAATCTATTCCGTTTTGTCGGAAGTTTGCTTTGATTAATGTGCTCACATTTAAGAAATTGTTAGTACCAACATCAACAGTTGAGTCACCAAATATGAATATTGCTGGCACAGCTGCCTCAGAAAGGCTCAAGGCCCCTGCTATATCTGGTATAAAGCTATACATTAGCAGAAAAAGAACACCTGAAGTACATATTTTTTCCATGAAGCAATATAAGAAATTCTGATCTGTACCTTATCTCTTGTGTTACTCACGTACATCTTTCTGTTATTTTTATACCAAAAACTTCAGTAATAAACAAGAGAGTATCGTTAGATCTGTCATTGTTCCAACCTGTAATGAAGAAATAAACAAGGGCGGATAGCCCTAGCTTGTGGTAATTTTCATTATATAAATATATGTTCTATAACACAACAGTTATTCCAAGCTAAACTATTGCTTTGCCCTTGTCCTTTACTGGGACAAATGCATGCGGTTGCAGTCCGCTTCAGAATTCACATTTGGCTTATCCTGGAAATAGTAGCACTGTATCTCATTGTTACTTTTTTTAAAATCTCTACTAAATGCTGACAAAGTCTATGTTGATACCACTCTATTACAAGAGTACTGTGTCAAAAGTTAGAAAATATCCAAGGACTGTAGATTCTGTGAATCATCATCAATATCGCCATTTTGTTGTAGATTCTGTTAATCATCATCAATATCGCCATTTTGTTGTAGATTCTGTTAATCATCATCAATATCGCCATTTTGTTGTCTTTCTCATTATCGTTCTCTTGCTTGAGTTTCAAGATATATGTTTTCTGTATATAACAAGGTAGATAGACATTTTTATTTGCAAACCTTAGACTTCAATCTGAGTCAACACGTATATACTATCTGTCCACCTTGTCTGCTCTTGGAAGCTCCATGTTCCTTTCACTCTTGATTTCATCGAGACCTACTTCAAAATCTCATTATATCTCCATGCAAAAACAAGAATATCCTGGAACAATGCATCTAGATCCTTTCTGAACGTACGTTTGTTTCTTTTGTTCTACAATTTGGTTAAGAACACGCAAACATGAACTATGTTGTCATCGACATATGTTCCTAATGCGGCTTTAGATTTCTTCTAAGCACAGTTCTAGAAAAACATATTAATAGAATCTACATACATGGGGTAGCTACCTTGTACAACAAAATCTTTCCATGAGTGATATCCTGAAACTTTGTTATGAAATCTAAGAGATGGGCATTTGAGAGTGTCTTCTACTCAAGATTATCATAAGCATTTGTAAAATTTCAATTACCTCTCAGATGAAAGATTGATTATTAACAAGAATTTGCTAAAAACATGTTAACTAATGAAAACTATATATTCAACCTTCTATTATTAAAGTATTGATAAATGTACCTTAATTTATGCCTTCCATGACCTAAAAAACCAAACCAAACAAGCCAGATAGTATAGTGGACCACCTACATCCATTTTAATAAGACCAATCTTAACTTTTCTGATTTCACTTTCTGGGGATGGAATCCCAGGAAGCAACTGTTCATTTCATGATTAATTAATTTTCACCAGTTATTCTCTTTCTGTGAATTGTATCTTTCGGCCAGCAACTAATCCTTTCAAATTCATTTTAATTCACTTTTTCTTGGGTCCGATATTAACTAGCTAGTTCATGCAGTGGCAAAAAGGCCAAAAGCTTGGCATCCATTCTCCAATACTTAACCATCTTTAGTCAGTTTAAATCGGCTGAAAAATGCATACCGGAATCTGCAGATTTCATGTACGTACGTAAAGACAGACTAATTACTATGCTTCATACGTAGCATGACTGCAGAATTCTCATAAGTACTAAGCATCAATTGGTCAACCTCAATTTGATGCTATTGTGATCACACAGACACAGATCATGTTCATGTCCCTCTTAATCTGCAATCTGGTTGATGTTCTGCATTATATGTAGACAACTTCTGTTTGAGATAAACTGAGTTTGATGCATATCCATTTGGGTGACTGCTAGTAACTATCTTCATCTTCAGCTTGCCACAGTGGGATAAACATCATTCAGCGAAGTAACAGGAGCAGCACCATCACTGATTGATCAATATGCTTGTTCCTACTTTTAATTGGATTAAACTATATTAGATTTAATTTTTCTGAAAATAGGTTAGTTTGGATTAGAATGAATTATAATCCTAAATTGGATTGGATTAGATTAAAAAAAAAAAGGTAAAATCTGGTAGACAATTAGATGGGATTTTGAACTCAACCAAAGACTATTTCTTTGCAATTGGATCATCTTAAATAATATTATATTTTTTGTTTGGTAAGTATAAAGCACTCTCTTAAACAAGATAAGGAAATGTGAATCTGTTGTCGTCCAACGAGGCCAGGTAGAATAAAACAAGGCTAGATTTCGGGGTAGAGATGAATGGGGCGTGTCATGAAAACGAAATAATAATCAGAACCTACCAATCAAAATTGAGCCACCTGTTAAACAAGTGTTAGTTGTGCTGACTTTTTGGGTTTGACTGTATGTTGATGGTTGGATGAAGATGAATTAATTAAGGCATGTCTGGATGGCAACCGACCTTCTCAGGATCAGCTACAGCTACAATTCTTCATCCGTTCAAGAACAACTAGATTTTTCCTTCTTCTTATTAATATTTTCAGCTTACGTAATTTGATTTCTTTTCGATTAATAAATTTTTATAAATTTTCTAAGAAAATGATTAGATCATTTAAAAGAATTCATCATAAAGTTTATTTTAAATCATTCGTTTCATCTGAAAATTCCTAATTGATACGACATAAATTTGTTTTTATTTTAATAACCTAAAATAGAAAATTTTAACTTTGGGCCTTTGGATCAAAACTAATAGCCCATGAACCATTAATTGGAAAGTTAAGGCAAAGAAAAGCAAGGCAGAAAACACACAAACATTCGGTGCGGCAGGGTCCAGGATATCCTAAGTACGTCCGGGGTGCGCAATGCGCACATATAATTTCATCACTGTTGCGCCAAACAGGAACGATCGACTACCGCTCCCTCGCTCAGAATTGAACACTTTTCTAGCTGGTTCTTCTAATTAATTTTGGTATTCATCATCATCATCATCATCATCGTCTTTTCCATCACTTTCTCGAGAACGTGAGAGTTCTACAATCGTAAACATTGTGTGATGCAATCCCAACAACAAACCACCACCACCTGCTTTTTGGCTCTTCAGTGATTTTATAAACTTTTTGATTTGACGACGAACGAACGGACGATGTTGACGGCTTTGTGTCGCGCCGTTCGTGACTCTTGTACTCGAGTTCTCGACCGATGCTTCTGCGTCTTTCCTTGTCTCGCGGATCCCGGTATGTTTTATTTTTATTTATTGTTTGTTTAGTTTATCGTCGCTTTCTGTTTGGTTTCCGACAAAAGAAGTGAAAACTGAAAGAATATGTGTATGTATCAGCTCGGAGATCGTCGTTGGGCTTGAAAGCGGCACTGGTGACGCTGCATCTGGTATTCGTTGGAGTTCTCTTTCTTTTCGATACGGATTTGAAAGAGAAAACAAAGCATGAACCTTGGTAAAATCTTCTTTGTTGTAAAATTCTTGAATTATTCATATGTGTTTTGTTATTAGGCTTCTGTGCATTGCTTTACTGTAAGTTTTCACGAAATTTACTTTACTTTTGTTGTGCACTTAAGTTCGGAAATTTTCTTTTGCAATGTAACAGCTGTAGTTGAGATAGAAACAGTATTGCCCATTTAAATTTCAAAACCTATGTTGTTTAGAAATTTTCTGGCTCTTAGCTGAACTGTTGAGATATCTTCTGAAAGCTATGTAAAGCTATGCATAACGTTCACAGCATTGTACTTAACATTTCCTCCCCTTGTTGCAGGTATACTGGATTGTATTTGTTTTTGTTTGTTGCCACATTGGTGCAATATTTTGTAACTTCTGGTTCTTCTCCGGGGTAAATGCCAAGGAACTTGTCTTTTTCTCAAAATCAGCATTAACATTTTTATTAGAACTTGTGATAACTGTAACTTATTTCAATTTCTACCTAACATGGTTTCTTGCTTCTTTGTTTTGTTTACTTTTAGCTATGTCTTTGATGCAAGGAGATATGTAAACGAGTCAAATGCTATATTTAGAAAGATCTCGACATCTTCAAAGTAAGCACTGATTTTGATTTCTATTTGGCCTAGTATTACTAATATGGAGGGTCTTAAAATACGATTATTTTAATCTTACTGTTAATTGTATATTTGTAATGTTTAAGCAAAGACAACCTGCTTCGAGCAAAAATGGAAGCATGTTCATTACTGTGGAGGGTAGTCATACAGTAACATTTCCTGGAAGTGATGCTACATCTTGGACAAAGATGGTCCTGGACTTGTATCCGCCTGGAACATCTGTAAGGTATGTCAGTACTTTGTAGACTATGTTGAAAGTCCTACTTAATTTATGTATCTGGATGCCTAACTACCCTTGTATGATCAAAGGTAGTGCACATATGTTTATCTATCTAAAGGTGGTCATTCTTAGGATTCTATATGCTTAGGTTTCCAGTCTGGCACAGGTTAAATCCTATTTGAAGGATTCATTTGCAGTCAGCCTTTGAAAAGTTATTCTAAACTGTCTATCAACTTGCTACTGCCTGTGGTAAGATTGATTGTGTCTGTAGTGTCAAAAAGTGGAGAGTTACTTGAGACAGGAAGACCACATAGAATTTATTTCATGTTAAAAATATCTCATTTTCCATGCTATAGAATTTTTTTTTTTTTTTTTTAAATTTGATTTGTTGAATTTATATATTCATTGTTGTAATTCCTTAACTAATAATGAGTATAATTATTAATTGTCTTTGGGGTTCTTCTCTTCTCGACTTTGGCTTGTTATCTCAATTCATAACCAACCCATGTAGATCAAATTTTGTACTTGTTCTGTGAGAAACTTTCAATCAAATGTTGGAGAATCTTTATATTGGGTTAAAACCATACGATTGATTTGAATAAAATGAAACAAAAAAAAAAAAAAACCACCAAAGTTTGTACTGACTATTTTACATTAATTTTGCAGATCTTTGACTTGCCCATATTGTAATGTTGAACAGGTATTGCTATCTCATGCTCATATATATTGTAATATGTCCTGTGTAATATGCCCAGATTTTGATTCTTACTTAACCTCAGCATTTGTTTGTTTTTGAATTATGAAAGTTCCATTTCTTAGTAAGTTGCCTAACCAATGGCATAACTAGGTACCTGAAGAAAGAGTTTAGTAAATAACTTAGCAAGAAGGTTTTGTGTCAATTGTTGATGGAATACATATGATTGACCATATGTTTTTGACTATCAAACTTGTAAGGTGTGGACGTGCCCACAGTTGAACTTGGCAAACAAGGGGAAGGTCGATATATTTTTGTGCATAAAAGAAATGCAGAAAAAGAACATTGATTTGTGTGTTCCTTTCTTGCACCAATGCCATAAATTTATCTTCATGTTAATATTATAATCAATTTTACGTCTTTGTTTATAAGGAAAAGTACTATAATAGTGATAAGAATCTTGGAAGAACCACACCATAAAAACTAGTTATTGAAGTGGGAGATCCCAGAGTCTTATAAACCACACACAAGAAGTCCACATTTTCAATGTGGGACTTAGATCCTATACCCTCAATAGGATTTTTAATATTCCACTATGCTACGTAGTCTCGGCGCCCACGCGGACTGATTATGCACTAGTCCCTTGATTATTCTTGGGCGAACACTGCAATACCGGCGTCATCACCTACGTCGTACGATTGCAACCGAGAGACATGATATAAACCTCGATACCAATTGATAAGAACCTTGAGAGAACCATATCCTAAAAGCTAGCTACGCTACGGAGGTGGGAGAGTCCAAAGCCTTATAAATCACACACAAGAAGCTCACATTTCTATTGTGGGACGATACCCTCAATTAGGAGCCTAACAGATTGTAGTGCCTTAAAAGTAGCATTTGGACGCTCAATAAGTAAAGAAGTTGCACAGTTGAGAAGGATTTTATGAAGCTTTAGCCTTTTGATTAAAATCTACTTGGATAACTTTCAGAGAATATTCACTTTGTAATAGATTAAACTTCTGAGGAATTTTTCAAAACTAAAATGTCTCTCTTTGGAAATTATGATTTTCTTTCGAAACGAAGTTTATGTTTCGCATAAGTAGAATAATAGATTTTTCTGATTAAATAATATCTCTAAAACGCACTAGTGATTTTGTAGCTCAAGTATCTGAAATTCTTTGTGGCTGTTTCCATGTTGATATCTGAATTCCTCTATGTTACTGTTGATTTTTATTAATTTTTCTTCTGGCATATGTGCAGCCGCCAAGGGCAAAGCATTGTCATGATTGTGACAAATGCGTTCTTCAGTTTGATCATCATTGTGTTTGGCTTGGAACATGTGTTGGCCAGGGTAATCATTGTAGATTTTGGTGAGTTTATTGTCAGATGTGTACTCCTTTTATGGCTCTTCCCTGTTGTAGATTTATTGACTTTTAACAATGTGGAGTTTGGAGAAAAAATGATTGGCTTAATTTAACCATATGTGTGACTAAGTTTTCTCGTCTTATGGTAGTGTACCCTTTGTACTGCTTTCTAGTGCCAATTGAGTTGACAAATGTAATGGCTTGTGAAATAAGCTTATACAAAATTTATTTTCCTGTATTTAGTGTTAATCAAAGCTCATTTCTTTGCAATATTTGTACTGTGAGATCTGAGATAGATAATCATTTTGGTTGAAATCTCAGATTTACGGATACTTTCATTTTCTTTAGATTTTAGCATTGTAGCTCCATAATACTTTTTTTTACGATGTGATTATATAGAGCATCATAAGCAGATATTCATTCGATTGGATGTAGTTTTTTATCCTTGTTGAAATTGGTATATATTTTCCCTAGGAGTATACATCAACTAATTGATGATGTATAACAATTATTCATATATTCTGTCAAATATCAGTTCTTTTTCACATGTAATTGTATTTTCTCACCAGGAACTTTTTCTGTCTTGTTACATGGTTCTTTTAGGTGGTACATTTTTGAAGAGACAGCATTGTGCCTCTGGACTGGCATCTTGTACATTACATACTTAAAGACTAATATAACAAGGGCCTGGTATGTTGTCTCTATTAAGATTTTTGTCCTGTGATTGAATTTCAGTAGTTTTGTTTCTGGCTGGAATTATTTTTTTTTCATAATGGGGGCAATGCCTGAGGGCTTTGGTACTCTACTAAAATCACCCCTTGAAAAGAAAGAGTGATAAAAAAAAGTCTGTCAATTGAAATTAGAGCAACGCTGGTGCTTTATGAAGTAAATTTTTTGTCAACTATCTACCAATTAATTCTGTAACTCAGCAGATTGTATCTAAGTCTGAATTTCGTTTTGGAATTTTATTATTGTCAGGTGGAGCGATGCGATCATGATAGTGCTACTGGTTATTTTGGCGATTTCCTTGATTTTTCTGCTGCTCCTCCTACTTTTTCATAGGTGATTCTGTATATGAATTTTTATTATTATTTTTTCATAAGCAACATCTTTTCTTGCAACTCAATGTTAACCACAAAAGCAGAAATAGAGATTACAGTAATTCATTCAGTTCCTTCTGAGCCCTTCTTCTACGTTCCTAATCTGTTACAATATGTAATACATTGATGGATTTACTTTAAACGTTGCGTGGTGTAATGATTTATTGTCATGATATTGGACTAAGAAAAATATCTTGTTCTGTAGTTCATGAATTCTATGGTATTTATGTTTACATTAAATTTCTATAAAGTTATCGGGCAATTTGCTCAATCAATTTGCTTCTCGAAGAACTGAAAGTTGTGTGCATCTCAAGGTTATCCTGTTATGACGGGTTGGCAATGGTAACTAGATGAAGTGAATTAGCTAGTAGAGCCCGAATGCTTAACAAGTATTTAACTTCTTGTTTGGCAATGTTAACATGGTTAGGAAAAGACAAATCCTTCTCCTGAGTGCATCACAGAGGCTACTGGAAAAAGAAACCTTTAAGGGTTAGCATGTCTTTGCCAGCTCTTCTATGCATTCTAAGCAATGCTGACCTCTTGGCACTGTTACCATTGATTGCTTATTAACTTTTGTGCTGTTTAATTAAAAAAGATGGGATACAATGCTTTCTTTTATTTTCTATGGATTCTCTTTCGTGGACACTCCCTTCTCCCAGTGTCCCAATTTGTTTAAATTTCGTAAATCTTCCTATAAATTGGTTGAAGAAATTATACTCTCCTTACGAAATAATTGCTCTAGTTCTGATATCATTTTCATTGCAGCTATCTTGTTTTGACAAATCAAACTACCTATGAACTAGTAAGACGGAGACGCATCCCATATTTAAGGTTAGTTTAATTTGTTCTTTATGCTTTTCTTATATTGTTCTTCATTCTTTTGGTTGTTTAATGGAGGAAGGACAAGCTATGTGGTGAAAAAGTAAAGTTACGCTGCAAGAAATGTGACCAGGAGAAGTTTCATGATTAAACTGATTTTGAAGGATGGCCTCGATCGGAGATTGCTTTGGAATGCAAAAAAATAAACCATGGAAATTATGCATTATCAGTTTCTTAGCTACTTCACATTTTGTTTATCTGCAGGCTGATTCCGGAACGCATATATCCCTTCAGTAAAGGGGTTTGCCGAAATCTTTATGAATTCTGTTGTGTTAGGAGCAGCATAAATAACTTGGAAAGGTTACCCACCACAGAGGAACTAGAAGAAAAGTTGAGACCTTACACTTGCTCAGATTTTTTAACCTGTCGTTGCTGTTGAGTCGTTGATGCATAACAGCATTTGTATTATTAATTTTACTATTTTCCCATAAAATTTATTGTGAGCTCCATTTAGAAGCGTGGTTCTACATTCATTTTTTTTTCCTATAACAAGATACGAAACCACAAAAAGCTTTAGTGAAGTCTTTTTTTGGGTTGGTTTTCATTCAGAGGATATCTGCTTCTGTTACTATTTCCGGTGTTGGAGATTTCACAAAGCATGTGGGTTGGTTTATGTTCCTTTTGATGGCTCAGGCTTGATGGTTGTTACATGGGCTTAAAGAAGCTGCCTTGAACCCCCTTCTTGATCAGAACATAAATCCCAGCGGCAACCACCAAACTGCTTAGTAGCACGCCCCCGAGCCCAAGTCCCCAGTTGAGGCACCACATCATGCCGTACTTGCTTGGTTTCTTAATCTTGAGCCACATGAAGCATGGATATGCCATTGTCACTGGCAATGTTATACCGCCTATCAGACCTGTTAACCCACGTGGAAATGGCATTACAACTGCTGCAAAGAAGCAGACGAGTCCAAAAAAGGCCCGGAACAGTGTTCGGAGCCACCATGGACATGCCCTCTTCTTACGGCTAGTGTATTTGGACTCCATGTCATCGAAGGTAGGCATGGCATAGATCTGGAAAGAGGTTAGTGCATTAACGATGACTAACACGCTTGTAAGACCTACCAGTGTCCGTGACTTATCTTGGTTATGGAACTTGTATAAAGCACTCAGCATCCCTTCATTGTTTAGCATCTGCCCAAGAACATAATCCATTAAGTCATAATAGTGAGTATTTTAAATAGCGTGAGGAGGATTTACCTTATGGCCGTGCGCCCAGTAGCCACTAATTGCAAGGGGGTACAAGCACATGGCTATGAGTGTATATGCAGATTTTACTCCTTTCCACATTGGCACGCGCGATGGATACTCATTCGAAGGCATGGTGGCCTGCAACATTCGTGTTTACGGTTCAAAATTGTGCGTGCTTCAACTTGCAAAGAATCTTCGAACCAAATCTATTAAAACTACCGTTGCTTTGCTCCAATTCAGAACCAAATCTATTTAAACTACGGTTGCTTTGCTCCAATTCAGAAATTGGAAGCGAAGGTTTTACTTTTACCTGAATCTCGAGGATGAGATTATGGCCTCTAAAAGCAAAAGCAATGATTCCAAGAGCACTAAAAACACTAAAAATCTGTTCAATTCGAGTGTTTGCCCTCACTGGCTCGTATGAGACTTGTGGAATTGGACCATTGATTATGGATTCTATCCAAATCAACGTACAAAACCCAACTGCTGTGACGGCACCTATAAGTGAAACACCTGCTAGAGAGTTCAAGTTAGGCAGCTGTGACAGCAACACAACAGCGCACGTAAACACCAAGTGCCACTCTACTTCTGTTAATATTTTCACGTTGCATGTGGAGTGAACAAAATTTTCCAAGGTTGATCCTCCAAGCACGATCAGGGCAATACAGGTTCCACTTGACAGAAACATGATGGATAACCATACCAAGAAATTGCCTACCTTGTTCTCTGAAACATGAGATATTGGAATATCAGCATGCAGCACTGCTCAAACTGATCAATGATTGTAAAGAACATATATAAGAACAGTTAAAGTGAAAATAAAATGCACACAGATAAGATATGAACTTTGTAGGAAAATAAAAGAACAACGAAATGTAAAGTAGTTCAACTCCACTTCTTACATCCATGGACAAGTCTAAAACTAAATATCACCAAGTATAACAACAACTAAATAGCATAAATATAATAATCACCAACAAATTCATATATTCATATTCTTTAGACTTTCTCTAAAATTGCTAACATGTGATTCTAAACAGTTCTCTTGAACTACACTTCAGACCTCGGAAAAAGGCAAGATAAGAAATGTATATAAATGTTTGCTTATACCAAAGGCGGCATCGAAGAGTTGAAGGTATCTGCTGTAGCGCATTCTAGTGTCTGGTGCCTCGTGGAGTTGGACAAGTTGGAAGAGGGTAAACAGCTGCCATATGAATGCTACAGTTAAGCTGATTATTCCCCATGGCCTGCAATTAATAATTATAATGACGAAATTGTAACTCAGTGACTAAATATATTTAATGAATGCATAGTATTGATAGTTGAATTTTGTGGCTTACCAGCCAAGTTTAGTGAAAGCAACAGGAAGCAGAAGCGCTTGGAACCCAATCCCAGAACACAGTGTATGAAAGGCAGCGTAGTATTTGTTGCCATTTCTTGACTCTGTGATGGGAAGCCAAGCATCCTGAGGATCAAGCTTTCTGAGGCCAAGAGCCATTCTCACAGGGCTGGTCAAAGGACTCATCACCACCCCTGGAGTCGTGATGAGTCTTAAAGGTGCTGGTGTTCTAGGAGTGGTTTGGGTTCTAGGTGCCATTCTAAGTTTTGAACAAGGAAGTGTTGACTTTGAAAAAGATGGTGAACGCAACTGAAAGGGTGGACATGACACAGGCAAATTTGGCGCCATTGGCCTTGGCCTTGGTGGGCTTGGTGTCATTGGAACTGAACTTATCTCATTCTCTTCACTCATCGTTTTTGTGTTATTGTCACTTGACTTGTATGTGTTGCACTGAAGTCTGGTGCAGTATGAGGTTTATATAAGCCAAATATTAGACAGTGTTTTCAAATGAAATCTCTGATTGTAATCAAGGAATGAACAAGTGAGACAGAAAAGAATGGATGATAAGTGGACCGTACACTTCCTAGTTTCTCTATTAAACGTTTAGTGACTACAGATACTGTGGGCGAGCGATTTGATTGAATGTTCTAATGCTAAAGGCAATTCTTTAAATGACATCATGGCCGCCAATTTATCCTGTAAAGATCTACTTTCTTTCAATCATCTCGAAGCATATATTATCAGTTCATGTAAGCATCTTGTAGTTAACTTCTCCATGTGCGATCTTAATGTGGTTTATATATTTGGTTTACGAGAACGCTTTACAATGTGCCCATATGCTCGGTGACTAACAGCTCCAAGGGGAAATAAATAGATCATGCACCGTTACTGGGTTCCAGATTGTTATCAATTCAGTGCTGCTAGCCATTCGTAGCACCTCCCAACCACGAGAGCAGTTATTAACATTTAAGATGATTTTTGAGGAGTTTGTTCAAATATGATTAGCTTTAGGTAATGTCTCTTGCCAATTAGTTTCATGAGCCAGCAGCCTAGAGCAGTTACTTGCTTTATTGTAGCTATAACACTTGGAGAGCTTAGCCAAGTGTCAGACAAGCATTATAAAATTTTGTGCACTCTCAACATACGTCTGAACACCTTGAAGATTGTGTAAAGTCCTCACAAGATTTTGTAGTTTTATCATAAAAATTAATTTGCACATTATGATTACCGTAAAATTTAAACTCCATGAAGATGACTGCATAATTGGTGATTATTGTGCTTGTAAATGAGGGACTGAGAGTGGATGTAACGGTGACCAATCTAGTTCAAATACACAGTACATTTAGAACCTTAGAGAGATGATCCATCCGAAGAGCATTAACTTATCAACCATGGATGGACATGCACATGGTCCAAGAATCCCTGATCACCAAGTATGAAAAAGCATAGTATTTGTTCTTAAAGTTACAGAACAACCTTAAAGAGTGATCAATTTTCGAGTTAAGAGATTCTTGGGTTTTCGGGGCGCATGCAGCATGATCTCTATCAGTGATTGGTGAGCTGACATAAAGCGTTAATATTTGTTGTTATTGGAGCTGAAATTATCTCTTTTCCTTCACCCATTCTTCACCAACTTTTTCACTGACTTGAGAAAAATTAAAGGCACTGCTGCAGATAAGGAGAATCAAATAAGGTTTTATTCTATTATCCTCAAATCTTTGTTATGTGTTCCTGTAAATTTGGGAAAATGTATAAAATAGTTAAATCTTGGATTAGAATTTGAGTTATTTTGATAGTCTAATCAAGTGTCAAGTTATCGAGCAAGAAATGGAGTTGTTAAGAGATTTGTTGAGTATCATCAAGATAATCCATTGAGCTATCGACATATCAATCTGTTGAGTTACATTATTGCATTTAGAAGACTAAGAATAATTTTGATATTTTACCATTGAATCTAACTAGCTGATAAAAAAATTAGGATTTGATTAGACAAAAAAAAAAAAATATAATTTTGCTAAAAATGAAAACAATCTCACTAACTTAGCTAATTTTTGTACTTTTTCCTAGAAATTTCTAAATTTTATGAATTTTAAATTAAACGCAATAGCTAGTTCATTCTAAGCTATGGCCAACCCAAGATAACACGACACTACTTCAGATTCCCGATTTAAGTATAGTTTGCTAGGTTAAACTAAGGACTCAAAGTTAAAATCCAATGGAAAAGTTTGTCATCAGTAGTATTATCAATTCCGAGCTAAAAAACTAATGAATCAAATTATACATTTTAGCAACAGTGAAGTAAGCAAAAAAAGTGATATATCGATTTTCTTTCAAGAACAATACGCAAAAACTATGAATCAAATGAATGAAATTATGTATCTTAACATTGGTGAAATAAACAAGAAAAGTGATACATTGATTTTCCTTCAAGAACAATACACGAAAAAAGCATATCTGTATAATAGATTGCGTACCAATGTACGGATTATAGAACACAACAAAACTGAGACGTAAAGCAGTCTGAGTTTCCGGTTTTTATGATTTACGATGCTTCAGAGCTTCAAAACGAGCTGCAAGATCATCATAGTCTGGCAATTTAGGATGAACACGGTGAACTGAATCATGTTTGCCAAGAGATGAAGGTACCGGTGGTGGAGGTCGCTCAGGAGGAGGTTGTTCCATTTCGATTTCCTCATCACAGTCAGATTCATCAAACTTTATATCTGAATGTGCAGAAGGGTCATCGTCAGATTCATCAAACTTTATATCTGAATGTGCACAAGGGGCATTGTAGCTGTGCCTCCTGCTGGCCTTTCCACCTTCAATAGTGGTAGGCCTACTCTCCTCATGACTCAGATAATGAGACCTATCAAAACTTTGTGACTCGTACATTCTCCCCGGGACTTTAGATTGACGATCCGTATTGTCATAGCCAAGTGGCATATCACGTGACATGGAAAGGCCAGGAGTACTTCCAGAAAGAGCTACAGACCCAGGTCTGTGGTTTGAAGCATTTGAAATTTCATCAAAATGGAATGCTTGAGTAAACTGTTTGGAGTCTTTGCTTGCAAGATAGGCAGCAGCTTGTGCAGCAGCAATTGCTTTCTTTGCTGCATCTGCAGCCGCTTCAGCTGCTTCAGCTGTGTCTTCAAAATGTATAGTGCCCCTCTCTCTGTTACTTGCTGATCTGCACAAAGAATCATAAGTTACCAGATAATCAATAGATAAAACTTCATTTTTTAAATCTTTTGCAGAATGATAGAAAAGAGACTGGCTGAATCACCTGGTAGCTGGCTTATTTGGATCAACAGTTTGAACTGGCATATACTTCAGAGGTAAGCTGGTTGCACCAGCAAAAGTTTGAGGTCCTTCCTGATCAAAGAGATAACAGTAATTCAGATGGACAACAAAATTGAACCTAAAACAAGTGAGAGAGAAAGAGAAAGAGTAACACACTATACACTCTTCTGGAGGCTTGAGAAGCTCCATTTCTGATTCAGTTGTATCCCAGTCTATCTGGTACTCTTTTGCTATTTCTTTCATCACTTTTAACTTCACTTGTCCAGTAGGGGTTCTAACAGAGAGCTTCTCAATCAACTAGAAGTGATGCCAAGAACTAATAAGTCATCTGAAAATACCGAGATGCAACAAGGAAATATTATGCAAAAAAATAAATGTTCATGCATATACCATCACAAATCTATATCACTTAGAAATGACCTATTTGATGAGAAGATATTGACTAGCATGAATCGATATCTAAAAGAAACAAGTAGGGGTTTCTAATAGAGAGCTTCTCTATCAACTAGAATTGAAGCCAAGAGCTAATAAGTTATCTGAAATACCGAGACAGGGCAAGGGAACGTTATGCAAAGAAATGTTCATGCGTCTACCATCACAAGTTTATATCACTTAGAGATGACCTATACGAGGAGGAAATATTGAGTAGCATGAATTATATATAAAACAAACAAGTAGGCGTATCTAACATTGAGCGTCTCAATCAACTAGAAGTGAAGCCAAGAAATATTAAGTCATCTGAAATACTGAGATGACAAGGAAACATTATGCCAAAAAACTGTTCATGCATGTACAATTACAAGTCTATATCACTTAGAAATAGCCTACTTGATGAGGAGATATATTATAGCATGAATGTATATCTAAAAAGAAACAAGTACACACACTATACATTTACAAAACTCTGAAGCAAGATTTGATTACCATTCGATTTACACCAGCATTGGGCCGCAGATCAGTAGCTGCAGATACAAAATCTTTCCCATATTTCTTCTCAAAAGTATCCCTAAGTGCAACTAGTTCTGGAATTTCTGAACACCTTGGGGCAGCAAAAATGACACTAGAAATCCCTTCTTTCAGATCTGCAGGGCAATCCCTGGAATAAATTGGGACTTGATATAAGGAACAGATGTATTTTAGCTTTATAATGCTATAAAGATATTGCATTCTCTGACCTTTGCTTGGCAATGATGGAAAGCCTGGCCACAATAAGTTCACAGAAGAGCTCAATAAACTCATTTGCGGCCAAAACATTCTGTTCTCGTATCACATGCTCAACCTACAAAATCATATTTATGAGTAAGAAAATCCATTAGCCATATTAACGGAAACAATAATCCTTTAGAGTCATATTTAATGCGTTTTATATCCCAAGGTGCCTAAAAACTAAATCCTGACGAACACCCATATGGTGGACATGAGTAATGTAATATGTCATAAGATGAAAATCTCTTCGCAAGGTCTGAATATTAAGTATGAACTATAGTTCGAATATTTTATGGTTAATTTCATATATTCTGCGCTCGAGATACTAGAATAAATATCTGACAGGGTAAAACCATCTTTATCAACACAATAGACCCATCCCCTGTACCATCAACACTCATATTCCGGAAATACAAAAACAAAAAGAATTTCACATATGTTTTTGAGTGTATTCCACAGTCCCAACCTCCTTTCCCCAAAATTGATGATAATGATAATAAATAAATAAATAAATAATTGAAATGGTACATTAATACAGATGAATGAACCTAGTGTTATGGATGAATTTTAATGCAACTAACAGAGGCTAAATAGCCCAAGTTAAGATTTTGAGTCGCTGCAAAAGCTCCAGGCTTGCATTTAATAGAGACGCCCCAAAAGAAAATGAATTTGCCTATAATCAATCATTAATTCCTACGATTGAAAGCCAGTTAAGAAAGACAGCTACATCATTGTGGTATTGAACTACATTATTTTTGTTCCTAGAGTTGCTATGTGATACTAAGAGATTGTAATTCTCACAATCAAAAGCAAAACAATACCCATATAGCTGACCATGTAACTTACGTTAATCAGCAACATTTCCTTCCACAGTTGACCAATTCAAATAGCATTCAAAAATAACAAACAACAACAACAACAACAACGATAATAATAATAATAAGTACCCACCCGGATACGAGCAGTGGCATCTTGTTTAGACTGAAGAAGCAAAGCAATGTCACGTCGCATTTGCTTAACAACCGCCTGTCTCTTGTTCCTCAGCAACTTTATCCTTGCCACCGCCATCTTAGCCGCTGTTTTGCTAGTAAGAAGCAACAAAAACAGAAGAATCAAACACAGAAAGCAAAAGGGTATCAGAGAAAGAGAAAGAGAAAAGCGTGAGAGTACCATTTGGAGGCGTTGAAGCCTCTGCGGAAGAGAGAGAGGCCGAGCTTCATTAGCTTCTTGGTGCGTGCGGTGGCTCCAGACACGGTCATGGCTTCAACTGAAATAAGAGACGAGTTGAGCAACGGTCGGTCTCTTGAAAATGTGTTTACCAGTTCTTCTTCTTGTATTGCTTGCTGCTGTGGGTCCCGTGGAGCCTAGTGAGAGAGCCACCGACCTTGCTCGATGATGGTGATACAGGCCAGGCGAAAAATATAGCCGTTATGTGCTTTGACACGTGGAAGAAAAGGGGATGATTCGGAATCCAAGGCAAGACCTTTCAATGCTGATTGACAAAACAAAGGCTTTTCAAATAATTCAACTTTATCAATTAATAAAAAACATATAATATTTAAGAAATTTGAGAAATATTTATTTTTATATTATTAATTAATGTAAATTAGTTAATTTTAGAGACATTGAGTTAGTTTTGTTAAAATGTGAAGATTAAAATGTTTATTTCAAAAACTTTTAGATCTAAATTTTTAATAAAATCTCAAGAAATTAAGAGAAATATCTCATAAATTATTACTTATTAAAAATAATACTTTATGAAAATAAATTGATTTTTATTAGTTTATTAATGATATTTAGTTTGTCATGGTCAATATTTTACTATTTATCTTAAAATTTATCTAAAATTAGATTTTAAAATATGTATAATTAAAATTATTTTGATAAGTAGATGGCATGAAGATGTATAAATGATATGGTAATCTTAAATAAATATAAGTCATTTGGATGTAGATTTACGATAAAATTATCGGATGTAATACCACTCTTATAAAATGATGTAAAATCCTAACGATGTAATTCCTTATTAAAAAAATAATTAGACCAATTTAACAGAAACAATAGGTCAAACATACATTACACTAAACATAGTATCCCTACATCGTTACATTTAAGATTAACGATTAGAAGTGGGCGTAATCGAATCTTTTTTTTTTTTTTTTTAACATATCTCTTGTTATTTGGAGTCCATACCTTTCAAGAGTAGTGGGCCATCATCGTAAGACATACCTGGAGTTCCAAATAACTACAGCGGCCCATATGGGTTATGTATTGTAAGCCTGTCATAAATGCTACTGCTGAATGTGATATGGGAGAACCTGTGAGACTTTAAAATAGTTATGAATGCCAGAAAGATCTCTGCATGCAAGAGCTATCCAATGAAATGAAATAATGACATATGATTTCAGGTGGATTCAGAAAATAAATGAAGAAATGATAATTTAATATTATTATCGAATGAACATTTAACTGAGTATAAGTGATCAGATACTTGTCTCAGATAAATATTTTCTGGTGAATGTTCTATCAAAGTTTTAGCTTATCATAGTCTCAAAGTTGTTGAAACGAATTCTTATGATCTTAAGGTCAGACACGGAGGTTTGCACAATACTAATTCGTCATAAGAATTGAGACTCAAATATGAATCCGTAACAAGAAGAAAGAAACTAGAGAGCAAATATTGGAAAGATCTTGACTTGGAAAACTTGTATCTCTTATTTATTTCACTCTTACTATACAATTTGATTGATCATGCAAGTAAATGTACATATAAATTAACAAAAAAAATTACACCTGGATGCAGCTTGCAGATCCTTCAAAATTCGGATCTACAAATGGATTTCCTGATACAAAATATTAATGAGAAAGTACGTTTAAGAGAGAGACTCTTGCGTGGATCAAGCGCCTAAACAAGCACTCCAATTCATTTTCAAAACCTTCTATGCAGACATCCAAAGCCCCCAGCCTGTGATGTGCACACTCAATATTCTTCTCTACGCCATCAACATCTCTGCAGCTTGATTGCTGCATCAACAGGTTGCTGAGTGCAATATCCACACTCTCCAACTCATTTACTTCCCATTGGCCCTCAAATGTTGCCACTCTTTTTTGCACTAGTTTCATGACCAATGACCACCTTGTAGGCCTCTGTGGCTTCAACATTGGCACAGAGAGGAATGTCAGGAGTGAGTGAAAGATGGAAGTTGTGATCAAACTTGTTTTCCTGAGCATTCCAATCACCAAAGAGAGGTGATCATTTAGCTCTAGAAGGGGAGAACAGGCCACGAATATAGTTTCCATTTGTTTCAGTGATGCAAGACACTTGGAAATTTCTTTCTTTATCGTTTTTCTAGAGGAAATATAAGCAGTAACATTGCTTTCAATACCTGAGTAATCCCCACACTTGCTTCTTCTAAGCGCTGATTGAAGTTCACGAACATTTTGTTTAGTCAACAAAACAGCATCCTTTGTGTTGCTGCATACATCCAAGTAACTTAGCAGACCATCCAATAGCTCATTGACCCATTTCTCATGTTGATGTTGAGCTAGAGCTTCTTGGGTTAATGACAAAGTAAGGAGATCACCTATGCATCTGTACAACTCTCCAAGGCCAGATAGACCTGAACACATCTTTTCTGCTTTTGATGAAGATGATGTCTCCCAGGACATAAGCTTGACCAGCTCTCCTTCAACTTTAAGCGTGCTTGGATGTGATCTAGCAGGCAAACTAATGGATCGAACCTTGTATTTTTTAGTAGACTTTGGGAAGAAAGCAGCCATAATTGCTTCTCTTATCAGTACAGCAAGTTTTGTTATAAAAATGGATTTGAATTCTGTGGCCTCTTGCTACGTATTTATATATAAGAGAATATTTGGGTTAATTACGACCATATCTAAGTTGAGGGGTTCTTTTGACTTTTAACAGTTCCATTTATTTAAAAAAAAAAATTCCTAAGTAATATTACTTTAATAAAAATATTCACTCGTCTAAGTAGCTAGACACATTGAAGTAGTTGAATGATGAGTAGCATATCAATTTCGTCAACTTGTCCTCTCAAAGGAGTCTCACTTCTCTAATTTGATATCTTTTTTATTTATATTAATCATATCGTTATAATATTTGTTTGTCAATTTATCATCTTCGATGAATTATGCTTTTCTAATTTAATGTCTTTTTTATTTGTACTTGTTAGATCATCATAATTGATGATCACTTATCTTGACGAACGTTTTATTTTAATTTGTCTATTAACAACTTAACTGGGCAATAAAAAAATTAAAAATTAAAATTTTGTTAAATTTTAAGAAAACCCTCGACTTATTCTTTTCTTGTTTCTTTTTTTAGCATACTTAGACAAGAAAGGCATCTTGACGTCCTTATCTCAATTTATGGTCCATTAGGCATGTGAAGGCATGCAGTGTGTGGGTTTGTGTTTTGATGGGTTATGTTGTCACGTCTTCCACCAAAAACAAAGTACAAACTCTTCTAATTTAATGCAAAGGCATGGTTGTTGTTATCTGGATACGCTGCATCTCTCTGGGGTTACTATTTTGCATTAAAACTTGGTTCATTGGGCTTATCTCTCCAATCTTTCTCCATCCACCACCGGCATTGCCACCGCCTAGTTAGTCTTTTCATGGCTCAATTCATGGAAGTTGGTTACATACCATTAAAAAAGTGTAGCCTTTCCAAGGTTCTATGCATACATTATGGAGCCAAATGACCTTGAAACTCTAACATTATTAGGATCTGCAAATGTCAAAATATTATATATATTTTAATTAATCAAGCTCAAGATTAGATGGATGATGAGGGGTAGGTTAAAACAAGAATGTATCATTTATACATAGATGCATTGCATGCTATATCATCATATGCAACCTGGCAGTGGAAAACATCAGTACATCATTAATTCTTTTAGTTGAGTACAGATCATATGTTGTCTACTAACCAAGAATCCTACTACCGCATGCATTGACCTTCATCTTTTTTTAAGTATTAAAAATGAATGAATTCATGAGGTCTAATGGTGGCTAATCACTAACATGAAGAAAGATTTTGATCATTTCTTCATTTTTTGAATTTTTAGATATGGTGAAAATGAGCTCGTGAACCATAATCCTCCTTGAGTTATTTTTAGAATATTAAATCACAAGAGTTAATTCTTTTGCTTAGGAAAAAACAAAGTAGAAGATTCGCAGATATGGAAATCTTATCGATGGCAGGAGCCTTTAATGTTGGAGTGAAGGGTAATCAATAGCAAAGTATCTTTAACTTCCAAGCCAGAGCCCTGTACAAACACGTGTGTTGACATTAACGATAGCTTCATCTGCACCACGTGGAGGAAGAAAGAGTTATTGATTATAACATTTCTGGGAAAAAAGAACATGAGTGCAGTAGTTTCGTTCTGATGAATGAGATTTTAAACTCAATTTATGTCGAGATTCACAACCATATATGTTTATTCATTATTCAGGGGACCAATACTAAATAATTTGGGATGAATACAATTACAGCATAGAAAAAATCCTGCAACGAGAGATGGCCAATC
This sequence comes from Bursera palmeri, assembly GCA_026225775.1. Taxonomy (NCBI): domain Eukaryota; kingdom Viridiplantae; phylum Streptophyta; class Magnoliopsida; order Sapindales; family Burseraceae; genus Bursera; species Bursera palmeri. Next base: position 486 of record JANKKB010029655.1, on the reverse strand, counting down.
AATTAGAGCTTAGGTAATGCAGATGGCTAACTTTCTTGGAAAAAAAATTGTCTGATACTGCATGTACACATGATGTTACCAGAGCAGGTGGCTAAACTTTCTCGAAAATTGTTTGATATTGTTGGGATGTATATGATATTCCAAACGAGCACGTACCGTGAGCAGCCTTCTTGTAAGCATCAAGTGGGTTGATCGAGATATGAACCAAACAAGTTGGAAAGTTATATCAGTCACCTTGCCCTGTATGTACAGTTAAAAGCTGTTATTTTTGAAGCTGCAAATCTTATTGAACAATTTTAAATAGTATCCTTGTATTTTGGTTTAATTTCAAGTAAAAAACAAGTTTATCACTTTCATTAACAAGACCCTTGAGGTTTGCTTTTTTTAATCAATTGATAATTTTAACCCTTAAAAGTACATATTTACCTCTGTTGAAATTTTTTTCCTTAATTTTAACACAAAGAAAGAATAAATAAAAAATAAACA
>JANKKB010029654.1:7105-27626 GCA_026225775.1 Bursera palmeri | reverse complement strand
TTTCTTTCCTTTTTTTTTTTTTTTTGTTCATTCTGCAAGCCTCTCCCTATTCTATTAAAGTTGAACAAAACCCTATTCTAATATTCTATTATAATAACACAGTCATCAAACATAAAAAAAAATAAAAAATCAAATATTCAATAATCAAATAAAATATGAATATTTTATAATAAACAAAGATCCATAAAACTAATCGATTGATAGAATAACTTACTTCAAGGTATCTCCTTGCGTCTTCTGTAAAAACCACAGCAACGTTTTTTTCTCTATAAAACTTGAAAGTCTTTCAAAGTCGTAGCAAATACCGAAAGAGAAATTATGGAGACAACTATTTATACCTTCCACCAAAAAGTCTATAAAAGTCTTTCATATAAAAAAGTCTATAAAAGTCATTAAGTTTTGAATACCTCATGACTTTCCTAGACTTTAAAAAAGTATTGATTAAATACCCCAAGACTTTTTAAAAGTTTTTAAAAGTCTTTATTAAATACCCCATGACTTTTATAGAGTATTTAAAAGTCTATAAAAGTCTTAATTGAATACACCCAAACTTTTTAATTTTTTAAAAGTCATTAAAAGTCTTAATTGAATACACCCCCTTAGGTTTAGGAAATAAAATAGGGCCACGTGCAATTTAATATGTCTAAGGCATGCTGGCACATCTGATTGTCTTGGCCACACTCTCTTTGCTATGACATTCCACATCTTTCAGCTGGCCTCTATTTTTCATTTGCAGTCTTGAGTCATTATGTTGGCTATACCCCTTATTTAGCAAAATCCGAAATTGCAGGTGTTTCCTGGTTGTGCATCTTCCGGGCTAGACTCTACAATTGCCTTGTACATTTTTCTCTTTTTCTCTTCTGTTTTTTCACATTTTCGAATGAACATTTATTCATTATTGATAACTTTCAGGGTTCAGAACTTGCGGCTGATGAAGGAAGAAGTGCAGCCACTTGTAGAACTTTGGCTGAAGAACTAACTGAGTTTCGTTTCCCAGTTCCCCTTATACTTGCATTAAAGGTTTTTTCCTTAACAGTTCCATTAATATGAATTGCCTCTTCGTTTTCTTCCTTTTGACCATCAAAGATTGTAGAGAAATTAATGGTCTGGATTTATAACAGGAGGGGAGCTCCCCCTATTTTGTATCAAGGCTGATACCAGCACACAAAGATCCTCCTTATGAGCTGCTGAGTGGGGAAAAAAGTGAAAGTGCCCCTTATTGATTGTGGAAACAGTTTTGGTTTGTACATAAGCTGCTTGCACAACATAAAAAGCATCAATTTGAATGACACAACTTCTATGTAATTTCTTTGTTGGAAGCGAGATTCCCACAGCTTCGATCTTTGAAAGCAGAACAACGCACAAAACTGAAAAGCAGTTTTCTTTCTTCGACGATCCTAGCTTCTGTCAGTGGACGCGAAGCTTGAGAGTGTTGCCACCAGAACCGAGCTAAGCAACAGTCTGAAATTGAGCGGCTGATATTCCTGCAGAGAGGAAGTACTGGGAGATGCACGATATTTTATTTTGGTGGCGCAAATCTGTCATCTCCAATTTCTTCCCTTTTTTTCCTCTGGTTAAGAGAATGTGACTTGGATGATGTCTACGGATATCATCTCATTTTCTTCTCTCTCCCTCTCGTATTCTTTTTAAAAGAAACATTTATATCTGATATACTCAAAAGTTTGAAATTGCTCCATTACATTCCGTTTCTTAGTTGAAGTTCTTTTGGCCTTTGGCTGAGCGATAAAGGTCCCTATCAAATACCCAACTTTATGCAGTAAAGATCTCCTTTCTACTACTCCAAGTTCTTGCCCTTGTCCACAAGAAAACTTGCATAGTTGCTGCAAAACAACTGCCTATACAATTGCAGACAAGGATAACTACAAGTGATATGCTAACACAAAAGAGTTCCTACCTCATACAAATGTAGCACTACAGTCATACAATCAGTTTTCTTACTAGCAAGACAAGTTCAGACCTAGTCCTGACCCCCAAAAAGTAAAACCAACATATTATGGTTGCCTATCATATTCCATGTACAAGAACGAACATTAATACAAGTGAAGTCGATAGTTTTTGCAATTTTCTGGTGTTTTTTTAATGTAAAGTTGGCATCCTCCCACACCCGATGCATAAAAGGATCTGGTGATCCTGGAGTTCTGCAAGGAGGTGGAGAATCAAGCGCACAGAACTGCTCATGTTTCTGACTTGATTGAGAATCTGCAGACTACGGTTCCGTGAACTCTTCCAAGTCCACGTACCTTGGAGGACTTGCAGGCTGAAAATTTAAAATAATAAATAAATAAAAAGTATTTATCAATACATAATCATACACATCAGTATTCTAACCTGAAATAACAAAGAACAATCAACCTGGAAAGAAAACTTGCTAAAGAAGGAAAAATTTCAGACTTACCTCCAATTTATTTACCCCATCATCATTATCATCGTTCTACATCACCACAATTTTGCAAACTTCAGGTTGCAAAAATCTTTGTATCCACAAATGCTGATAAGAAAATATTGTAATGAAAAAATAAATGAGTAAATCAAATATAATTAAAATAAAAATGTAAACTTAACATTCCAATAATCTTACACTAGAACGGTTTGTATAAAGAATAAATAAAAGTGTATTTTTTAGTATCCAAATTTAACTTTATTTTTTGATATGAAAGATCTAATCTAATAACAATCACAAAACATATTTATAAGAAAGGGTAACCATAATGGATTGTGTATTATAATAAAAATATGTAAAGCAAGTAAAGAGAGAAAGAGAGAAGGAAAATTAATGGAAGATATGATATGAATTCGTTAATTAGGAAGTGACTCAAGCCTCACACTAAGTATTGTTTCCAAAATGAGTGATGAGAGGACACTACATCTAGTTCAAGTGGTGCAAACCCACCTTAATTTACAAGAGGTCTCAAATTATATTGACAGAATTAGTATGAAAAGTAATTAATGACATTGATGTAGGATCTAAAAGAGAGCAGAAAGTACCTGCTATTGCCCCATTGCAGTAGTTAGCTGCTTCTTAAGGTTGAGAACCTCAATTCCTTTTGAAGCCAAACGTTCCTTTAGGTTACATGAAGCCTCTTCAAATTTCTTGTTCATGATATCCGATTCCTCCATTGCTTGTTTGTATCTATGACGAAAGGCATCTAACTTCGCTTGCGTCCATCGCAGCCTCATTCTAAACTTTGCCTTCTCCTTGTTATTGTTTACTTCATCCTGTTATTGATAAAACGTAAATAGTAATAAGAAATGCATAGGAATATCCGCATAGGAATATCCATAATGTAAGTCAATTGTTTAAACAAAGACAAAGTTTTCCTTCATACGACAAACGCTCTTCCAGATTTTTTCTTCACATTTTCAGGATGGAATAAACTTTTACTGGGAGAAATAAAAGAATGAAAAACAATTAAAATTCTGGCAATGTTACTATTTACTCTTTCCAACTGAAAAATCAAGTTTAGGGAAGTAATATGGAGCATTTAGAGGAACTTTTATAACTATCATTATAATGAGCTCTGTAGAAATTCACGAAATTCAAACAGGAAAATTACCTATTATGAGATGAAAATTACCATCCCTACTAAAGCTCACCAAGTATACGGATACTTACATTGTGTTTCTTGATTTCCATGCTGGAAATTGTACTAGTCAATTTCTCCACTTGAATTTTTGTTTCTGATAACTGGCCATAACATAAATGTCTAAATGATATAATCAGATCATTATGAGAAACTTGTCAATGAGAGAAAGCTTTTGATCAACTTACTGCATCATTGCATTGCTTCTTTAAGAACTCCATTTCAACCACAAGCCTCTGCTGCTCTTCAATCTGAGCTATCAATTTAGCTTTTTCCTCAGTCATAAGTAGAAGTCGGTCTTGCACACTCTGCTAATTAAAACATGTGATGAGTAAAGGTGCCAGGAAGTTCAACTCAAACTCATCTGTTCTTTTCTGTATACGTCAGTCACCTAGAAAGCATACCAATGCAGTAGCTTGGATGCAATCCGACTGGCCACCTGGTGCCGAATCCAACTCACTGACTTGAAAGATCAAATCTTCTCGTTCTTTTCTGAGACAAACTAGCTCCTCCTGAAGTGTATCCACTTTTTCATGAGTTTGGTGAAGCTCCAGAGAAAGCATCTCCAACTTTGACTTCAAAACCTTAAGAGGAAAATTAAAGTTGCAAATGCCATATAGTTGTAATAATTTCTCCTGAGTTAAAAACTATAACATTACACAACCAAAGCCAAAAGGACTTACTTCCTTAGATTGGTTACTCTCAACTTCAGCTACTTTTAGCTCATTTCTCAGTTTATCAATCTCTAAAGATTTATCAGCACTGCAAGACAATTAACATATTGAGGTGCATATAAGTATAATCTCAAAACCAGAATTACAAATGAGTCCAGCAACAAAGTAATTACAGTGATTTTCCAGAATCATCAAGATCACAAATATGAATATAATCACATATAGTTTTCTCCATTCATTAGGCTTGAGTGGTATTAAGTAATTGAACTCAAAGAAACAAACGAGAAGTTATTTAGAGCAACTAGGATAGGTGATGCAGAATAGGCAATTAGATATATTTAGAAGTTTAGTTATTATAGTGATTTAAATATCCAATTGCTTATTTTAGTTATGATAAAATATCAATAAATTATATTAGGTATTCACTTTCTTATAAACAAAATATATACAAAAAGTATTACCCCAAACTTGTATACCACCCAGATAGAAAGAAGGATTAAAACTCCAAATAAAGATCAGCCTAGAACCCCTTCCCTGACTCCCAAGTTTGAATTAATGAAAAAAATAGAGCTGCCTTGAAACTCCTTAGTTACATAAGCCCAAAGGGAGAGCCAAAAAGTGAATTCTAGCTATCAACCTCTTCTTCCATTTTCCCTCCAAAGATGTAACTATTTCTCTCTTCCCAAATAAACCCAAAACAAAGCCAGGATTGCACACGTTAAGTTTGCCACTTTTCTAAAAGCTTAAGCTTGTAAGTGTGGACTTAACTTGAATATTTAAGCCTCTAATATACCCCTTCACATGCAAGGGCCTCACGTACACTTGCAACATGGACCGGACCGAACCTCACATACCTCAGAAGATCTTACAAGTGGCTCAAACAATAACCTTTTTATTTTTTAATTGAATGACACGAAGGAGATTTGAACCTAGACCTTTAGGTCACTATAGCTCTGATACCAACTGAAGAGTATTTGAATATTATTGATTGATATATTACAAAGAATGAGAGCAATAATTTATATGTGTTTGCAGAGAATAAAAAAGGAAAGACGATAAATCACATTCCTAAGTTACTAATCCTATATTTACACAAGATGATTACTAAGAATCCTCCATAAATCTCTACTCTGATTGCTCTCCACAAATCCTCCTTGATTCCCCATAATCACATACATAATCAACATTTAATTTTCAATCTCATATAATCTCCAACACTCCCCCTCAAGCTGGCTTGAAGATATCTTCCATAGCTAGCTTACTTATCAAAGAATAAAATTGCTTCTTGTGTAGATCTTTAGTAAAAATGTCTGTAATCTAATCAATAGTTGGAATAAAAGGCATACAAATTAGCCCACTATCTAGTTTCTCCTTGATAAAATGTTTATCCACTTCTACATGCTTGGTTCGATCATGAAAAACTAGATTGTGAGCAAAAGAAATAGCTGTCTTGTTGTCACAGTAAACCTTCATAGGTAGTGACTTCAAAACCTTCAATTCTTCTAGCATTCTTTTAATCTAAATAATCTCACAGATTCTATGGGCCAACACCCTAAATTCGGCTTCTGCACTACTTCGGGCAACTACATTCTACTTTTTACTACGCCAAGTTATAAAATTTCCTCCAACAAATGAGCAGTATTTGGAAGTAGATCTTCAACCAGTCACACTCCCAGCCCAGTCAACATCCGTATACACCTCAAAATGATGATGTCCTCAATTTTTGAAAAGTAAACCTTTCTCAGGTGTCCCCTTTAAATACCTTAGGATTCAATAGACAGCTTCAAAATGTTCCAGTCCTAGTGAATGCATGAATTGACTAACCATACTTACAGGAAAGCAATGTCTGGCTACGTGTGAGACAGATAAATCAACCTTCCAACAAGGCGTTGATATATTTCTTTATCGACCACCTTTCCATTATCAGTACGTTATAATTTTATATTAAGTTCAATTGGTGTGTCAGCTGGCTTACACCCAAGCATACCTATCTCTCCAAGCAAATCTAAAACATATTTGCGTTGATTCACATATATAACTTCTTTAGACCTCGCAAACTCCATTCCTAGGAAGTACTTCAAGCTTCCTAAGTCTTTAATTTCAAACTCATCAACAAACTGTTATTTAAGTTCTCCCAGTTCAACACTATCGCTCTCCGTTAAGATAATATCATCAACATAAACAATTAAAATAGTATTTTACCTTCTTTTGAGTGATTATAGGACATAGTATCTTCAACTTGGCTCTGACAATATCCATATTTCTTGACTGCCTTACCAAATCTTTCAAACCAAGCCCTCGGTGACTATCTGAGACAATAAAGAGATTTCCTTAACCTACAGACTTTCCTTGTGCCAAGTTTTTCTTCGAACCCTGGTGGTAGACTCATAAACACTTCTTCGTCTAAGTCTCCATTAAGGAAAGCATTCTTCACGTCTAACTGTTGTGGTGGCCAATTTAGATGGACTGCAAAGGATAGTAAGGCTCGGATAGATAACATCTTTGCAACAGGAGCAAAGGTTTCCTTATAGTCAATCCCATAGGTTTGTGTAAAACCTTTTACAACTAGCCTTAAATATTCAAGTTAAACCCACAGCTACAAGCTTAAGCTTTTAGAAAAGTGCTAAACTTAAAATGGTATCAGAGCAAGTCTTTATGCTTCTTTTCTTTTTTATGACAGAAACGGTGGTCGCAAACTGTTTCCGACGACCGGAATTTTTTTTCGGCAAACCACTTTCTTCCTCTAGCAGTCTTCATTGCTGTCGATCTGCCCCTTGGTGGCCTTATATGAGGTGTCTACCGGTATTTTAACCATTATTTGCTCAATTTTTCAACGATTTGTATCTTTCCAGCGAACTCAGATCTAACGGTTTTCGGCTAGTGGTGAAGTACACCGTCCTAACCTTTCTGCTCAGACCAAGACGACAAGTCGAGCCACAAGCGCGTTTGCTCCATTCATCGGCACCAAAACCGTTGACAATTTCCGTCAGAAAATCTTTTCCGATTTACTCTTCCAATCAGCTTTCCCGTCCTGATTTTTCGGAGAACTTTGGGCTTATCTGATTTTCATTCTTTATTCAACTAATTTTTTGGTAATATTCATCAATCATTTCTCTTCAAATATGACAGATTTTTCTCTTGAAACGAGGTATATTCCCTTTTCCTTTGGAAATCCACTAAGAAGGAATGAAGTTTCCTCCGAGTCACACTCAGTTCAGGTTACTACCTTCCGGTTGAAAGGAGATAATTTTTTTTTAGGGTCTCAATCAGTTCGGATGTAAATTCGAGGCCAAGGAAAGTTAGGATATCTTACCGGAGAGAAAAAGGCCCCTACGAAGAATTATCTAACTTTTGCAATATGGGATGTAGAGAATTCCATGGTAATGACATGGTTGGCCAATTTCATGGAAGATGACATTAGTGTAAACTACATGTGTTATTCTACTGCGTATGAGCTCTAAAAAAATTTGACTCAGTTGTATTCAGATTTGAGAAATCAGTCTCAGATTTTCGAGTTAACTCTTAAGCTTGGAGAGATGCGCCAAGGAGAGGATAATGTTACCAAGTACTTCACTTCACTAAAAAGGGTGTGGCAAGATCTTAATTTATTTGATTGATATGAATGAAAATCTATTGAAGATTACCAACATTTTCAGAAGATTGTGGAAGAAAGTCGGATTTTTAAATTTTTGGCAGGTCTTAATGTTGAGTTTGATGAGGCAAGGGGGAGGATTATTGGAAGACAACCCATTCCTTCAATTAAAGTCTTTGCCGAAGTCAGGAGCGAAGAAAGTCGTAGGAATATTATGCTTGGAAAAAAGGGACCTAGTGGTAAAGTTGAAGGGTCAGCATTGGTTGTTTCAAATAAGGTATCTTCTTCCTAACAAAAGAGTGATGAAAAGGCACCGGTCTTATGTGATTTTTGCAATAAACCTTGGCACACCAAGGAAACTTGCTGGAAACTTCATGGCAAACCGGCAAATTAGAAAAGCAATAAAACTTGGGATAAAAATGGCAAAACACCACCTACTGCTAATGAAGTTGAGGCGTGTCCATTCACCAAGGAGCAATTAGAACATCTTCGTGCTATACTGAAATCTAGTTCGATGTCTAGTATTCCTAATGTTTCATTGGCTCAAACAGGTGAAAGAAATCATGTCTTATCTTGTATGTCTTTCTCTTCTCCTTAGATCATTGATTCAGGAGCTTCTGACCATATGACTTGTTCATCACAGTTGTTTAAATCTTATTCACCATGTTCTGGAAATAAGAAAATTAGGATTACAGATGGTAGTTTTTCACCTATTGCAGGCATAGGATCAATTCAAATTTCTGACAGGATTAATTTGAAATATGTTCTTCGTATTCCCAAACTCGCTTGTAATCTATTATTAGTTACCAAGCTATTCAAAGATTCTAACTGTTGTGCTATTTTTTCTGAATCTCTTATAATCTCCAACAACACATTTTTTTTTCTAATAATAAAAGTATTCTCCATCTATCTTCTCACAACTAACAAGAATAATCAACAAATATTTACTGTTTATATAACTTTGCCCATAAAGATGAGGTAAATTATTAACTACTATATAAGTTGGCGAATTCTTAGTGTTGTAGGAATTTAAAGATTAATGGTACAGATATTGGCTTTCTTCCCCAAATTTAACTACTTCTATCTATCCTACCCTTAAATTTAGGACCAAAGCCAAACTACATATCTTGCTTTTGAATGCGTATCAAACACTCAAACCGTTTCTGCATACTTTCTTGCATAAATAATTAGACTTGTTACATGCAGCATAAAACTTGGGGAAAAAAAAATTGTAGCATTAAGAAACTTTTAATAAGTAATGCAAATCTTGTAATATAATTAATTGAATTTCTAAAATGAAGCATGAGTTTTGAATAATTAACATAAAAGTTGCAAGAAAATTAATTAGACTCATAATGTAAAATTTGCAATAGTAAATTAAAAAGTTGCAACCAGTTTTCACCGGTTAAAAAAAAAATGTAAAATTTGTAACATGCTATGTTATATTTAAAACAAAGCAAAACTAATAGCAAGTTTAATTAGATATTCAACATAGAATGATGTAATGAAGTCAAGGCATATGGACTTAAAACAATTAGCCTGGACACTTTTAATTTTGTACTTAATGTTAATGATGTAAAATAGTAAAATCATTGCTTAAAATCAATATAAATTAGGTAGGACCATTATCATGAAGAGATCAATAAACTATACATGGCATAACCAAGTAAAGGATTACTGGAACGAACCTGCATTTCTTCTCCCATTTTGCATCTTCCTCACAACACATCAATCTTTCCCTAAGAGCCTTGAATTCTTCTCTAGAGGCTTCTAATTCATTTTTCACCTTACATTTGAATATTCTTTGTTAATAATAATAATAATAATAAATAAAGCTCATTTTCAAATATATAAAGCAAATACATATATATAAGAAAAAAAGAAACATGAATTTCATCTTTAGCTAAAATAAACTCTTACTCTCTACGAATAAAGAAAAAAGAAGTACCCCGTGTTGTTTAGACACCGAAACACATCAATAAGCTAAGACACAATCTTTACCCCAAAAAGAGATCAACCCATAATTGCTAGGATGTTTCCATTTTCTCTCTAGTTAAATAACTTAAAATAGCCAAAACACAATCCCCGTGAAAACAAACTTGTTAAGCCCCACCAAAGATCCAGAAGAACCCAATACAAAAGAAAACACCAAATTTGATTTTGCACATGCACAGGGAACAGATCAATCCAAACAATTTGTGAATAGTCCAATAGCATAGATACATAAAGAGACTTGAATTATCTCCGCTTAGATTATGAAAGGAAGCCAAAATAACATGAGTCAGTCCAAGTTCGTGTGAAGCAGAGCTAAGGAGTGTATTTTTGCTTTTCATAAAGGAAAGAGAGCCAAGACTTTATGAAAGTTGTTCTCTTATGGCTGATTAGGCAGGGAAGAAATATCGAAGTTTTGGAGGGGAAAAAGAGGAAAACATTGGTAGTTCATGTGATAAAATATGCCTTTATGCATCCCTTTGGGCTTTCACTGCAGCTGATTTTGAAGATACTTCCTTTTCCTTTGTGCATCTTAATTGGAAAGGAATGTTTAGGCAATCTTGTAAAGATAAATTTTATCTTTGACCATGGAGGCAGTGGTACAGATATTGTTTCTTAGACAGATGTTCTTAGTCTATATATGCGCAGGTCAAATGCCTCTCCTTAGAACTATTGTCTTAGTTGTGGTTTGTTCTTCTACGTTTGCATTTCTTCTTGGATTCATTTTAAGTATGATTTTCTTGGTTTCTTACTTTTTAATAACAGAAAAGAAAAAGTCTTATTTCCTATTTAGTCTCAACATTGGGATCCCACAAGGGAAATCAATTACAAACAAATTCCCAAGGAATTTCCACCTACTAGTTAAAAATTCATCTGCCATAATAGCAAACCTGTTTCCACTTTCACCTTGACAACAGGATTCAAAAAGCTCAACTTCCTTGAATTACCTCCCAAAGAAAGACTCAAATACTTTTAGAGCTCACCATTAATACTCCAATCCATCTTTTTACTACTAGTAGAAAAATAGATCTTAAAGTCATGTTCCATGTAAGACTGAAAATATGGTATCTCCATGATTCCCCATCCTAATTCTCTTTAGTTCACAATTATTGTTCAAATCCATTATTTAGAATGAGATATAAATTCTACAAACTTTCAGCAAATGATTACTTTGGTGGGAGAAACAGTATTTGGAACAAGGCAATGGCCTCATGAAAGACTTCCGAAATAAATAGAACCTGCCAACTATTATGCAGGTAAACACTTGAAGATCTCTTAAGAAGTAAAGTTTTCAATCTTACCTCCAACATTCCTTTTGACAATGACATAGTCTCTGTATTGTATAATTTTGATTTTTCTTCTATGGCTTCAATGGAAGCTTTCTCCTTAGCAGACCATATTGCCTTTTCCTCCTCCATTTCCAAAAGGGAATCAGTCAGTTGCTACAAAATCAAAGGTAAAATCAAATCAATAATGCCACAGCAGTAAAATACAGAAGAAATATAGATATGAGAACAAATAAAATTAGGCTACCATTGCCAACTCTTCCTTTTCTTCAAGTAAAATCCTAATAGAACGTTCCATTTTCTCCTCATTGGACTTAGATTCCTCCAACCTAAGTCTCTGGATAGAGAAAAGATACGAGACCATGAGAACAAACATAAGGACAAGGCAATAATGGAATCTCAAACTTACCCAAAAACAAGTGAAACAAGAGGAGAAAGTGCAAAAAACTTACAAGAGCTGAAACTTCTTCCTGCAATACATATAGTTCGGTATTTGATTTGTTGAACTTTTCAGACAGGACATCCAATTCTGAAACCAAATTTTCATTTCTAGATATAGCCTCTTCTCTTTCCCTAGATGCAACTCCCAATTCCTCCTCCAAAGAAGCAATAGTTGTCTCCATTTCAAATGCAAGCACTTCCAATTTTTTGTAATCTTCCTGAGCAAGAAAGAATATGTCAGAAAATTATAGAACATTTTAATTGAAATAATCCAAAAAATTATTAAAATTTTGAATTGAAATTATCAACTTGTTCCTAAATATTTCAGTTATGCATTACTTTTGAAAATAACAAAATCATACCGGTTAGAAATAGTTAAAATAAATAGAACCTGTTTTAACTTCCTAGGTAGAAACGCTTCCAGAGATTGCAAAGACAGACATTTACTTACATATGATAACCACATATAGCATGGCATGGCAAGCAAACAAAAGCAGTTGTCAAATCATTATTTGTCAAGTACCAAAGAACATTTAATAAGAAATTTAAACGTGATAGCATACTTCGATTATATAAGCTTCAAAATATAATGATATAGTATGAAACCTGGGATCAACTTTACAATGTTCAGGTGCATGAAGGTGGCAAAAGAATAGTTGAGAAAATAAGGTTTATGTGATTTGAACACAATGTTAAATAAATATTACTATTTCTAATTTCTCCAACCAAAAGTTGAAGTTAACTGTAATTTATGAAATGATAAGTCAGCATCACCTGCATCTGTTCATAGGGTACGCCAAAAGTCTTTCCCTTTTTTGGATCAAACATTTTTGAACTACGGTCAACAATTGAATCACGCCTTCTACCAGCAAGTGAATCACGTTTGCTAATATCACGTTCAAGAAGCGTCTTTTGACTATGCAATCGTTTTATCTCTCGTTCAGCAAATGCTTTCTCACCCTGTATTTGACAAGCAATCATACTTTTAAATTGAATAATTTGAATTCAAAAAAATAAAATAAAAAATAAATGCAAAGTTTTACAAAACCTCTAATTTGGTTTTCTCCTGAATGGCATTCTTAAGCTTAAATTCAGTCTCTTTCAATTTTGATTTTGTTTTCTCAAGATCTTTTCTCAAACTTTCCTTCTCCTTGACCAAGGAAGAAGATGATAGACATGATAATTCCTTTTCAAGGGTTTGAATATGAGAGAGAAATTCTGATATTTCCAAATTTTGTTGTTCTGAAACAGCCTGCAGCAATATAAAAATGTCATGGATGTGTATTTTACCACACCAACAAACAACTTTTTAACTTTAACAACCAAAATTACAATTATTACTATCAAAATGACCTCATAATTTTGGGCATGTACTCTCGCTTTATGTATTTGTCTCTCCAAATCAGCAGAGTGATTGTCCAAAAGAAGCTGCAAAATGGTACTGCAAATCACTAAGCAAGAGTGATATAAACTTACTTTTTTTTAGGAAACAAAAGGTCAAATTAGAATAGAGAGACGATAAAAAGTTGTTCAAATTGTACTACGCACCAAAATAGGTCTACAAAAACGATTTTAAAAAAAAAAAAAAAAGGTATAACATAGCCCTCAAACTTAAACTAGATTGATCATAAATTCACAAGTAAATATAGAAAACACCAACAATAAAACAATAGAGATGATCAAACCTTTGCGCTCTCAAGTTCAGAAATTTTCTGTCTCATGCAACAGTGTAATTTCTCATGGTTACCAATGATTGAATTTTGCTGCAACGAAATGTGGTGCACCAAAGACTTGAACTCCTGCAGTGTACGGCATTAAACTAAATCTTGAGATGGTCATAGTACCCAAATTTTGTGAGTATGAAATGAATTTTACCCAAAAATTTCAATTTTAGCCTTTTCACACATGGATAATCATTGTTTTGAAACAGTAGACTATAAAATTTTGGAATAATGCTCACAAGATGTTTGAAGAGTACTCACAAAGAACTCCCTGTATATGGCTGAAAAACTGTGAAAAACTTCATCCAAAAGTGATAAGACACTATCCACTACTTCTTTCATCTTCTGAACTTCAGGCATTATTTCCTGGACTTCAATTGAAGGCTTTATCATGGCCAAAATTACCGACCAAAATGAAGAGAAGCTTAAATTAGTTTTATAGGCTTGGATAAAGGAGAATTTATGCATATTACACACAACTCCTAAAAATATTATATGCTACCAAAATTAAATGTTAAGAGGAAGTGATAACAGAGAATGATCATAAAATTAGCACCAATCAGAAGGTACATACGTCAATTGCTTTGTCAGATCCACCAGAAGCAAGTTGTTCATGAGCCATCCTAGCCTCCTCCCGTGCATTAAGAAGCTCTTCATGGAGCTAAATAATTTTACAGGTTGAAAACATTAATGAGATAGATAAAAAGGATAAATCTTACCAAGCGTAAAGCAACAAAATGAAAAGAGCAGAATCTAGTTTCATAGAAAGCTAGAGAGAGGCTCTAGCTAAAGCTGCTACCAGTAACCAAGTTTTACAACACAATCGATGAATATATGGGTGCAAATACAAAACTTGATATATTGATGACAATCAAACAAATCCTCTACATATTAAAATCAACATTTGAGAATGATTATCTCAATTTTTTTGAAAAGATTTTCAAATAGTAATCTCTGTTGTTACTTGAAGTTGACTATAGAAGAAAATCTAACAAATCTTCCATCTATCCCTGAAACTTTTCAAGTTAAAGACAAAATATGACAATAATTTTTTAAAAAATAAATTTTAAGCACAAACCTACTTAACTCTACACTCCACCACCTGGTGAGCAATCAACCCAACATCATGAATTTGCCTTATTTTAGCAAAGCTGATTTTTGGAATAGTCTCCTCGAACACTTACTTTCATCTAATAGGTAATACTTGTGCAATCACTTTATAAAGACTTCAAAGTAAACTGTTAGGTCTGAAATCTTTTTATCTTTAGGGAATCCTCTTTCTTTGTAATGAGATTGTTGAGTTGTAAATTAGAAAGATAAATTATTATTATTAAGTTGTATAGATTAGGAAAGAAGAGATTAAAAAAATAATTATTGTATTTTATTGTATTTCCTTTCTAGACTAGATTGCATTCGTATATAATGATGTACAAACTATGAGAAATATACGGAAATTATTCATCTAATTTCACATTGTATCAGGGTCAAGAATTTTTGTCATTGTTTTTTGGTGACCATCATTATTTTCCAATGAAGTTCAGGCTGCTTACTTCTGGTGTCTGATCTCTTCTTTGACACCACTAGCTTGTTCGTCTCTCTCTCTCTCTCCAACAAAACTTATAGCCTCCTGTTAAGATATTGTTCACCATCAAATACTGTTGACAGTTGCTATTTATCATCGATCACTATTCACCATTAGATACTATTCACAATCGGATACTGTTCATCATTGGATACTATTCATAATTACTTTTTACCATCAATACTGTTCACCATCAAGTGCAATTACTGTTACTGTTCGTCACCGGTTACTGGTCATATCACTGTTCAAGCCGGTTACTATTTGGGTACTGTTTATGACAAGAATAGTGTTCATCGTTAAGAAAATCCTATTTTTTTCCGGCGATCTTCACCGTTTGTTAGACAACGTTCAAATTGCTCCGCTCTGGTGTCAGATTTCCATTGACACCACCAATCTGATCCTCTCTCTCTCTCCAGAGAAACCTTCACTCGTCTGTCTTCGATTTTCGTCACTCTTTTTCTGTCGATAATTTCCAGCGAAGTTCAGACAGCCCCTTTTCGATTTCAGATTCTCATCGCGACACCACTAGTTTGTTCGTCTCCCTCTCGCCGACAAAACCCAAGAAGCTTGACCCGATTCTCCACCCCACGCACCTCCACACTCCGTTCGTTTTTCCAGTAAATCCTGTCGTTGATCTCCTTTTCCGACTCGCATCTCATCTCACCGCTAGCACTAGTGTGCTTAGATAGGACCGACGACCAAATTCAATTAATTTCCATCACCATCCAATGTCTGACGCACTGATTCCGATGACGTTCGACGTCCGGCATACTGTTCTGGTACCGAAAAAGAGTTTCTCACCTGTTTTCGTCGTGTTTTTCACCAAATTTTCTTTTCAAAGCCAATTTTGTGATTCTTTGAATTCATTTCGACATTGTTCACCGTCCGATCACTGTTTATCGCACTGTTTGGTATGGATGATTGGCGCAAGACATGAGTCACAAGGTCTCTATCATCTTAACCTATCTTCCGCTCATACCGCATGCACCTTCTCTAAATTGTTAGTCCTCATTCACAATCGTTTAGGTCATCTAAGTTTGTTTAAACTTCAGAAAATGATTCCTAATTTATCTACTTACTAAATCTCAGGTATTAGCTTTATTTGTAGCAAGCTTTGTATATATGATTTGTGTGCTTCAGTTTGAGGGGGAGTGTTGAGTTGTAAATTAGGAAGATAAATTATTATAGTTAAGTTGTGTAGATTAGGAAAGAAGAGATTAGGAAAGTAATCATTGTATTTTATTGTATTTTCTTTCTAGATTAGATTGTATTCTTATATAAAGATGTACAAACTATGAGAAATATACGAAAATTATTCATCTAATTTCATAGAGACAAATATCAGTAGCATTAGTCTTCTTAGTAACAACCTCAATTTAATAAAACTTTTGCAAATCTTTCAACAAATGAATCTTCATTATATCCCAACCAGAATCGAAAACCCCAGAGAGAATCCACCAGCACCAAGGGATTTATCAATTTTAAAATCAAATATTGTCGTCCTGGATTCCCAAAGCCTCAAAGGTCTTCTGAGTCATGCCATATACATTTTTCAAACAGAACTTCAACCCAAGCTCGAATTATGGCCAAGACAATATTCCTTTTTATACAAGTTTCTTAAAAATCCTCTAATTTTCCTCTTCAATTCTACCCAAATCCTTTACAATCCACCCATCACCCACGCCCTACTTACAAATGACATTCTAAGCATTTTCTTTCATTCACCAATGTGGAACATTTTAGAATTATAGTCAACATGCTTAGCCCACTCAATTTTAGCTTTCTATTTCCACAATATTTCTCATTTTAAAGTAGTCTCCTCAAATTTACATTTAAGCTAATCTCTGTAGATCAGCTAGGTGTAGACAGACTATTGTTCACCGATAAATAAGATATATAGCTCCCATGATCTCCTAAACTTCCTTCTACTTCCTTTTATCAACCTCAAAGATTTGGAATTTCAACATCTGCTTTCCCTCTTTGACATCACCAAAAACTTTGTTCACAACTTCTATTCTTCTATAATAAAGTCCAACCTATTCATATTAATTTAAAACTTTTCCAACCCTGTGCTTCAGCTTCAACCCACCATTTCCTTCTTAAACAAGTCGTGGTGCAACCAAACATTTCAAATCTAAAAGGTGTAGGACCCTCTTTTACAAAATAAGTATCAATTTCAGTAAACAATCATCTAAAATCACCCTTGCTAATGCCTACTGCCAGGTATTATGGAGAATTTTTCCCATTCTGGTGAGAAAAATCTATTTCAAGCCTTCATAAAGTGATAGTGAAGTGTGACTTTTCTTGACCTGTTCAGAAGCCATACACTACAATCTTTCTTCAGTTCATTCATCAAGAGAAATACCCTCTAGCAACTGTAGAAGCTCAGCACATTAATGAGATCCTCTGCCATTTTGATATTTAAAAGATCTAAGGTTCCACCACCAATGAGAAGAGGAGGCATCCCCCATACAAGCAATAAAAATGTTATGCCAAGAAGACACACTGTAACGCCTAGGAAAAAGCCGACAAAGAGCTGCATCACCCACTTAAGTCTCTTCCCAGAATCTGATTTTCCACCCATTAACCACCATAAGATTAACATAGGTAAAACGAAGACACTGCCTTGAGAAATTCCAGTCCAAAGACATCTACCCGAATCCCCAACATGAATCTCATAATTGCTTATAATCACCAAGTCCCAAGAGTGTCCCACCCACTTTTATTCTTGTTTACTAGTCAAAAATTAAAAAGAATAATTTTAATAATAGAACTACCAAATATTCTCCTCTCAATTGAAGAAATTGGGACACAAATCCTTGAAAGCTACCACTGAACAACATCAGCCCTTTAGATGCTTGCTTGTCTTTCACTTCTTTTCTACCAGCTAAAATGATGTTAAAAGCTTAAGAGCCTTGTAAGATTAAAATTTTTTATTAGGCTATAGTTGATAGAAGGATCAAGATGTATGACCCTAGCATGGCTTCAATTTCTCTAGAGGAAATCAAGCATAATTTGTGTTTGTTGCCTAATTGGAATGATGTGTGCAAATACGGCAGAAAATATTGATCATAAGGCAATGCATTATTGTCTTCCACTATAATTACCTCTTCAAACTTCTCTCTAGCACACATATTCTGCTCAGTGGCTAATTCAACAAGACTATCCAGATTTTGTTGGCTCGAGGACTTCTCCATCTCCAACAGTTTAATCTACAAGATAAGATAAAATAACAAAGAAAATTACTACAATACGAGAAAAAAAGAGAGAGAGACAGAGAGACAGAGAGATAGAGAGATAAGAACCTTCTCTTGTAGTTGCTTGATAACAAGAATAGCTTCTGACTCCCTCATACTTGCACTTTTCTCCCCATAAAGCGTAATTTTGGAAGAGTCATCATATTTTACACTACAAGAGAAATCAGCCTCCCCCAGCCTTTTTGTTAAGCAATCAATTTGTATCTCACTCATAGTTCTCTGCGAGGAAAAGTACAACACATGGAGGAAACATATTGGCATATCAAATCTCTTCCTCCTTTTTTTTATTATAAAAATTAGTTCGTAATGCATCAATCTATTACCAAAGCAAATGCAAAAAGAAAGAATAATAACCTCAGTTTCAAATTTCAAAAGCAAATCCTCATATTCTGCTTGCAGTTCAACTAGTTCATCATTTTCCTGACAGCTTGAAATATGTTAGAGTGCAAAAAGTTTCAATAAAAAGATGTGTCAAAGGAGGGATAGTACAAACCATGAAAGAGCTTCGTTTCCTAGGTGGAACTTTTCTCCTGTTTGTTACATGCAATAAAGCGCTTGGTTCAGGAAGATTACAGTCTTGCAATGAATTACTTCTACAATCTTCTTCTTCCTTGCATGAGTCGTTAACACCTTCAGTTTCGTTCACTAACTCTTCAAAAGGAAGAAGTGGTCCCATGTCACGTGCAGGTCTCATGGATTTAATAGCAGAAGGCTTCAATTGGACATCTTTAAACACCTAATATGCAACCAAAGAATAATATTGTTAGCAAAAATTCTGAACCAGATTAAGTCATAAGATAGTTTGAACAGCATTCAGATTTCTTACAGCACATGAGGACCAACATAATTCAGTAATTAACATTGTTCAAGAAGTCTGTATCTATATATAAGTAACCGAAACTACAGAGATAACAAGCATGAAGCAAAATGTTATGGTTGTTGGCCAAAAGCAATAGTTTCAGCATATTTTCTTGGTTAATAATATAGATTTATTTCTTCTCCAAACATTATTTAGGCTCACATGTTATAATGATTATTTTCTTTCTTTCTTTCTTTTTTTTTAGGAATGCAAAAGATGTTCATATTAAACATTTATTAGATTTAAGGAATGATTCTCATACACAAAAGATCTAAATAACAAGTTTTGAGTAACTTCTATACTAGTTTAATATCAAAAGTAAAGATGGACCTTTATTTGTCAAAATATTATAAAACCACTTATATTAGATAACTTGCATTGGTTTTTTTTTTTTTTTTTTTATATGAAACTAAAAATGTAAAACATTTGTCACTCAACTTATAAAAAAAGGAACATGTATAAAGTGGGCAGAAAAAAAGGTCAATAGAAAGTAAAAACCAATGACCAACCAATAGAATCCAAAAGCTTTGATTGACATGATTTTAGGAGTTATTATGGGTAGGTCAACTAATTGTTTCCAAATTGAATTCTTTAGATAGTTTTCTAATAGCTTTGATCTTTTTCTATCTTAGTTTTAAGCTTTGTCTATAAATCCAAAATGCTCTTAATGAAGATATTCTTCCAAAAACACTTCTGCAATTGATACATGGTATCAGAGTAGGGAAAAATTCACAGTTTTTTTTCCTTGTTTCAGCCTTCATTGCTGAACTTCTTTAAGTAATCTTTTCTGCCCTTCATTCCCAATCTTTTTTTTTTCTTTTAATGAAATATGATGGAAGAAATGTAAAAAGACTTCACAGAAAGCACTTAATTATTCTATTAACGAAGCCCATTAGAATGTTTCCCCTTTTTTCGGAAAATTCCAACTTGATAAACCAAAGATATAACTTAATGATCAAAAGTTAACACCTCTATCAACTACTGAACCAATTCAAGTACATGAAATCACACCCTACAAAGGCTACTACATATAGCCAAATCATTGTAGCAGTGAAATATTCCTACTTAAATAGTCCTATATTTCGTTTGCTATTAACAAATTATCTCAATTTATTCATAAGCCATTCATCAACTATTGCATATGTTTGATCCATATAACAAACATAATAAACTTTCACAATTAATACTTTAATATAATAGTATTAATATCATAACAGTCATGAAAATATTATCGGCATGTCTCATAATTGACACTTATAATATGTTGCTAATCTCCTAATATTAGCAATTTATTGTTGTTAATATTTATAAATCAATGTGATTATCAATGTTTAGCAATTAAATTTTCTATTACACTTAATATTATTGGATAAAATTACTTATAATGTTAGCTTATCATGTTATTACTATAAAATTACTTATACTATCAATAATAATGTATATCAGTACTTTCCTCGGAAAAAAAAAAAAAAAAAAAAAAAAAAAAAAAAAAAAAAAAAAAAAAAAAAAAAAAAT
>JANKKB010029653.1:0-27620 GCA_026225775.1 Bursera palmeri | reverse complement strand
TTATCATGGTGAATATTTTAAGTATATGAGTGAATTATGAGGCATTAACATTTGTAGAGGGCTAGTATAGGCCCAAATAAGAATAATGGTCTAAAATTGGGCATTCAAGCCCAACTCCATTTGAGATGAGATTGGGCAAGTTGGGATATAAACTAGCTCATGTAGAGTAACAAGGCCCAGTATTGTTTCAATCTATAATTTTTTTTGTCAAGTTAAATACAAATATATCCTATAAAAATGTTAAATTGGTATTTTGTTAATTACAAGAAGGTTCAACTTAGATTTTTATCCAGTTTTAAATCTTTTTTGAGATGGGACTACTAAGGAAAAAAAGTTGGACCATTTATGGATCATTACTGCTACAATTTCAAGATTTATATAACTACAAATCTAAACCAAAATCCTACAAACTTTCGCTTGTAAAAACAATCATTTCAAAAGTCATCTTCAAAATAATTCTCAGCCACAGTATTTAAAAGTCAGAAGAAGAATTATTCTCAGCCACAATATTAAAAGTCAGAAGAATATTGAATTTGGTGTTGAATTTAAGTTATTGTTGCTTTTTCAAGCTTTCCTCCAAGGCATGATTAAATTATTTACAAGTAATAATTGAGTTGGAATGGTAGTTGAGGTATTACAATCTTGATTTCTCTTTTCAATTCTTTTTGGTGAAGAGTGGTTATTGAGAAGAAGTAAGATCCATGTCTAACCTTCCATTCTCTTATCTTCAGTGTACCTAAACACATCTACTTGGAAATTTTTTTAATCTCAAATTGATGACTCGACATCTTAGTCGCTCGATAGTTCGACACGTGATAGTTATACAATAAAAGTAAACTTTTTAGGGTTTTGGTAAAATTGAAATCACTATCAAGATTTTATATTTTCTAAATATTTCCAATATTTTTACCAAAAACATTTGCCCACTCCTACAAAAACTCTAAACAAAAACTGCCTCAAAATCACTTTGAGGACTTGAAATGGTGGGTCGAGATTTTCTTAGCATAGACATCAATATAAGCATCAACTTTCTCTGATTTTAATAGAATAGTAATTAAACAACACCTTCTGATGCTAAGGATTCAAACTTTTCAGAAAAGAAGGAAAAGATTCTTGAACAGAGCAAAGGGCAAGATTGAGAGGGCCCTTTCAAAATTTTTTGTTGGCTAAAGGAGGGCCCATGTTTTGGCTTTTGATTTGATTTATGTTAAATGTTAGGGTGTAAGGGGACCCATCGTTACCAACCAACATGCCACCTAAATAATTCAAAACAAGGGAGTTCATGAAATCTCTTAATGGCCTTGAATTATTCAATCATTCATTTCATGTGAAGCAAATTTAATATGCTAGAATTTCAAGTGAACACATGAACCGTACATGCAATGGCAATTGGCAACCGTTTGATTATGACTTGTCACCCTCTAGATTTTGATTTTTTTCTTCTAGATGCAAGGTGGGTAGATCAAAAACACATCGAAGAATCCATTATGCCCAACTTCATCAAGGAAAACTTTGTTTTCTTTTTCATAAAAGTGAGAATATTGTAAGTGTTTTTGGTATTTGAATTCTTAGCTTAATGAGAATAAACAAAATAATTTGTTCCATCTCAGCTAGAAGAAAAGCAAATTTCCCATTGAGTAAACAAGAAATAATATGAAAGAAGATGATGAGATGAGATGAGAATACCATAATTGTAAGCAACTTTACTTGCATTTCCATCAAGAAAAAATTCCAAATTTCGCATGTTCTAAGCATAAAACTTTAAGGCACCCATCAAGATTTTAAAAAACAAATCAATTGAAACTATAACTATTGCTTTGGCATGCGGATGTGATTGATGAATAATAGTAGAGTTGAAAGTTGAATGAATTCCCTCTCCCCTTTTATCCTCCAAAAGGATAAGTCGTACTCTCAATTATTTGATTCATCCTATCGTTTGATTATAGCATTTGAATAGTATTTATCAAGGTACTAAGTGCCTTTTTTGATCCCCTTTATGTCAATGACAACTCAGAAGCTCCACTTTGCTTACGTTTTACCTATCATGTGTTGCCTTTCATTTGTTCATATTCCTTCCTTGCCGGGCCACTTTTTACCCGACAGATTGATGGAAGAACCAAGCAAGCAAGCAAGTTAGCAGATAATTTTGAAAGAAATGGGACTTTCCATGAAAATTGATCCCCCTATTTACTAAATGATGCATTGAATTTAGAATTGGAGTACAGAAAACCAAAAAACAAAAATAATGGGTCTTAATAATAAACAAAGAAAAATGAAAATAAAAAGGAACACCCATTTACCCACATATAAGAGGGAAAAAAAAATAGAGAGAAATCATGAGAAAAAGAATAATTAGAATTATCTTTTACAAGAGACATCCAAATATAACAATAATATTTATAACAACAATAATATTTCCATCAATAACATCAAAGACTCTTCTTCTTCCGCCATGTATAACAAGCAAACCCATTTAAACAAAAATACAAAAAAAAAAAAAAAAAAATCAACTCCTGCACCTTGAAATGGAGCTGCAGCCGCGGTTGTAGGGGTTGGCCTGGCCGCCACTGCGGCAGTTGTAGTAGGAAGCCCCACGGCGGGAGCAGGGCACGGTGTTCCTCTGAAGAGCACCGTAGCTGATGTAGTTGCTGGTGGCCAGAATGCGGCGGTTGATCTCACTGTCCAGCTCAAACTCCTCCTCCTCGGCAACCAGTGATCCGGTGGGCATCCAGCCCAGATGGTGCTGGCTGTCCCCACTTGCATCAACGCTTGATAATGAGCTCATCATGAAAGCCACAGCGCAAATCACAAGGAGAAATGTAGGAGAGCTGAAGAAGTGAGCCATTTGTTTCTCGCTTGAATGAATAAGTTTCCTTTCTTCTTTCTTCCCCTCTCGTGATGTGTAATGCTTTCTATTCTCTTTCTCTTGTATGAGTTGTTTTGTGCAGCTCTGTTCAGCCCAGGACAATAACTAAAGGCCTAGTTGGGACTTATAAGTGGTTCCTATGGAAATAAGGCATGGGTTTCTGTATTTATTACATGAATGCCATTCAATGTTCATGGGGCACCACTACTGGTATAGATCATTGGAATTTTGTAAGTTTGTGTTGTTTTTGACTTCGGATTTTAACAAAAATAATCAAGTGGCGTGGAATTTCTTATGCTGATGGTTGAAAGATTAAGGTCTATATTACTTCATGCATTTTAAAATGAAAAAGTCTTAATCACGCTTGTTGTTAAATATTATTATTAATAAAATTATTTTAATGAAAGATATCACAATTGGCGATGGGTGGATGCCAATTTTAGTGGGTAACAACTTAGTCAAAACCTTTGAAATATTTTATGTAAATATTATTGCATAATTTAGTTAAAATAAATATTTTTGATTAACCCCTTCACAGTTGATTAAACCTTTGAAATATTTTATATTTGTGGTTGATTCTAGTAAAATTTTATGTTCTCATAAAGAATGTTTTAAATTAATTTCAAAATTACTCAAATTATCTCTAAAATCTCCCCAAATCTTGTCATATTGAATAAATTTATAGTTCAATTATCATTTAAAACGTTTACAGAAATAATTATGGTTATGGAGAAGTGATTTCCACGAGAGAAATACTTTAAAATAATAATTGATGGGAAATTTTTTCAAAAAAATTGCCAAACACATTCTTCACAGAATCGCAATAAAAAAAAAAAAAAAAAAAAATCCATCTTATATGGGAAAAGTCCCATAAAAGACTTTGAGGAGTTGGTTGTGAAATGGGCTTTTTGACTTTGGAAAGTTCCCTTGCGTGGTAATGTAAAAACTCGTGGTGCACTACAGAAAACAGAAAAACTGGCAAGTTCGTGAATAAAATGAAAAGAATGAGCAGAAATGTAAGTGTAGATTAGGTACATATTAGTTGACTAGTTATTATCTCTCTCTTTCTGTTGCACGAATTTAAAAAGAAGAAAGACAGCATCTAGGGTTGGCACCTATTCCTAAGTCCGTCCAAAGAATCTCTTACCGAAACACGTTTTCTCTTTCCCCTTTCCCCTTTCCCCTTTCCATCTCGCCTAAACCCAACCCAAGGCCTACGCCTATCTATACTATCCCCATTTTTTATGCTCGTTTCCGTTTCCCTTACTCTTCTTTTTAATTTATTTAATATGAACCCCAAGCAGTACTTTGGTTTTATCTTAATTTTTCTAGGCAACCAAGTTAGATGGATTGTTGATTCTGTTATAAAAACCTAGATTGGAGCTTATATCATTATCATTTATATTCTGTTATAAAAACCTAGATTCCGTTATTGAAAGACCAACTCTTTTAAGAAAATTGAATGACAAACTGTCTGAGCATGGTAGTATTAATTTCGTAAACCACTTCCATATCAATGTGATGGGTTTAAAGGAGCGACTGAATCTCAAGATATACGCTGATCAATTAATAGAATGCATTAAATAAAATGCTATCAATGTTGTGATTATAATGCACCAACATCTTTTCAGAATTAACGTTTATATTCTAAGATAGACATCGATGAGACTACTAAATGATTACCACTCTGAAAACTTATTTTAACTGAAGAGAACGCAATCCCATTAACAGAAATCTAATCATACTAGCGAGCAAGTCTTGGAGCATAGTAAAGAGTTAAAAGGAAGGTTATGTTATAGTACAGACGGAAGTAGCCAGAAGAAATACGCGCCGACGTAGTCTGCACGTAGCAGTTATAAAGGTGGGGGCCCAACACAGATCACCAGACGGTGAATACGCGTTCCAAAACCAAGCCCTTTTAAAAGCCAGCTGTCTCTTAGCGATCTTTCTTTTAAAATCCTTTTTTTTTCCCGTATTTCTATTATTAATTGCTTGCTTTTTTTAGTTCTTTACATTTGGAAAATCTCTGAAGTGAATAAAATGGCAAGTTGGGAAAGACATTCTCTCACCAATCAATAGTGAAAACCCTTAACTTGCTTAATTTTCAAACACGCCCGTCCTCCTAACCTTTTGACCTTTGCGGATATGACAACTGGTATCCTTGATTGAGTCTCTATTGTTTATTGAGAGTCACAAATTGAGAAGAGCTCTAGCGCCAACCGCTGCAAAAGAAAAAACAAATAAAAATAAGAATTCATTAGTACCTCAATTCTCAAGCCTTACAAACGTAAAGAAGAAATATTACATCCTGGCATGTAAGCGTTGTTGAGGGATCATGCTAATATGAATAAGAAAACACTGAAACCATGAACTTATGGGTCCCACCTGTTGATTTTGAGGATTATATAACCAACAAAATTCAGACGATCTAGTAATTTTTTCAGAAATAACTCCTCAATCAAGTTGCTAAAATTGTTTCAAGTGGGTTGAATAATCAGTGTGGTATGCTGTTAGCTCTCTGAATCTTACATGTAGTATTCTGATATAATATGATAAGAAGTTTACAGTGAAACATTACACTTTGAGAGGCATTATTGAAAGTCAAACGGTTGGCAGAAACTAAAGTAAGAGAAATTAAAAACTTCAAAAACATCAAATCCTGTAGTTGTTCGATGCACTAAAATTCAGCATTCCACTGCAAACTTTAATCCATACAAGTAGAACTCTCTGTGGAACTCCATCGTCGTGCATGAGAGTTTAAACCAGATCAGGACATCAGCAATTCCAATTGACAAACAAATTAAACTTGCATATTTCTCAATCATTCCAGTTTTCTAACATCAATCCTTTCCCTGTAGTAGTATTCTCTGAAATTTCATAGCACCAAGAAAAAGCAATTTCATGGTGGTAATAAAGGATCCATATACAGGTAAAAGCACAGGAATTTATGTGATATCTTCTCTTGAAAGTGTCTTCCAGGCTCTTAAGACTAAACTGGGTGCACTGGCCATTAGATAAATCTCTACCATGAAGTTTCTTTAAAAGCAAACCATTTATTATTTACTAGCGTCCATGTCATTTGTAACATGATTGCTTTTGTGGCCATCAGCACATATCAATTCCTCACTGGTGCATCAAATAGTCTTTTGACAAGTTTCAATATATAGCACTCTCTATCCCTGCAAGTTATAAGCAGAAGCCAGTTATGATGGTGAGCAAAGACTTTGTTACACTTAATTCTGCAAGAACTAGTTCAAGAATGGTAATGTTCAATGCAAGAGAACATCGAATATCAAGACCGCTGTCTGTTCTACATTTACAAAAATCAACAGCACCCTCAACTAAAGTAATTGTCATAGATCACATCCTGTCCGAGTTATTTAACCATCCACAATCCTGTGAAGACTAGCCTAACCTTGGGAAACTGGCTTCTACCACTCCAACTATCCTTTCAAACATGTCTAAATAATTTCACTCTGCATAAAGATGAAGTAATACGTCGAAAAGACCGCAATCACTAGAGCTAGCAGATTAAATCTAAATAGATAAGCCCACAATGACTAGCACCAGCAGATAATTTTTACGTTGGATAGAGTCAATATGTTTGGTGAATAACAAGTGCTAAAAGAAGTAAATGGAAAAGCACACCATTAAAAAATGTTATGATGTTTAGAGTGTGAACCTATTAACCAATTTCTCTCCACTCAAACTGATGCATGCAATCACATCAAAGAATTTCCACCTAGTTATAAATTGGTTTCAAAGTAACATCAGACAAGAGATTGGCACTAAGACAGTAACAGGAAAACAGTATAACAAACTATACCAGGAACAGAACGGCTGGAATTATCAATGTCACTAAAAGAGCAATATGCACTTACTGCAGAGGAAAGCAAATGAGAAGCCCATACCTTGAATTTGGACCCATCTTTGCTATTGTTCTTCATAGTACGGCGGAGTTGACTGAACGCACAATTCCTGATCGTCCCCATTATCGTCATCGTCGTTGTCATCCGCATCTGCATCTACCCAATTACTAGGATGACGTTGTGACAAACCTTGGCCATTGATTTCAGACACATCTGAGAACAAAAAATTGCAAATACATTAATACTGATAGGCTGAAAGCCTGAAAACATTTGTAAGATTAAACAAAATATCTAGCCTATAACTGACTGTGGGCTTTTTCTGGACGATCCTTTTCCAAAGGTTGGCAGCTAATATAACAGTTAAAGCATTGCAGTTAAAAACAGGCATTAAGAATCACGATTCATGCAACAAGGTTCTCAGACTATGGTAGCAAGATCTTAGAATCTAGGGTGATACTGTGTACTTGGTGTTATTTTAGGAGGAAAAGGTAAAAGAACCAAAAATAAATCAATAAGATATGAAACAAAAAGTATAAACTTGAAATTGACAGTGGTGCTCCCTTCGAACTAGAGATACTCACCCTTTACTTCCCAACAGCCTTCTAAAAGACTGACTGTCAGTTTTACATATTGAAAATGACCGGAAAATAGAAATTAAAAAAAAAAAATTTCCACAACTGGCTAGAAGATCAAGCCTCAACCCTGCATCTGCATAAAAGCTCACTATCCAGTTTGGACACTCAGCAGTAAGGCTTTAAATTGAGATATTTCTTAATATAAAAAGAACAAACAAACATACGGTTGCTGATAGAGACCAAGAAATACAAAGAAAAAATACAGAGAAACAACTAAGGAAAAAGATAAGTTTTCAGTGGATTCTCATTCAACTTTGTATTCATGCATGCCCCCAGTATCCTTCCATGCTAGTTTATATATCCTAAAGCAACAAAAGCAAAACAAAATAAAACGGCCATGACAGCTCCCTCAAGGATGACAGCTATCCTAACAAACTGAATAACAAACTCTTCTAGAAACAGACCCTCACACACCCTCCTTTCTGTTACACCTCACATTAGCCACGTGGCCTCCTCTGATACACTTTCATATTTGTGTTTGTATCAGTTGCACAAGGGTGCAAACACTAGAACGCATGTATTGGGCACACAGCTATGCATGGTGACAGACAAACACATATACACAAAGAAACATGGTAAGAGTGAAAGCAAAAAGAATCAGTCACGTTTTGGATACAAAGTTGGACCTGCAGCAACGTTTCCTCTGGTAGATGCAGCTTTTGATATTTGAATTGTGCTAATCCTTTCGATTTCCCTTCTTTCACCAGCACTGATATTTCTTTCCCCTTGAACCTGCCTTTGTTCAGCATCACAACCACTTCTTGCTGCACTTCCTTTAGAAAATGGAGAGTCCATAAGATTCTGGATTAACATCATTTTGTCACTAGTGAAAACACTGAACAATTACCTGAAAGTTCAGACCAAATTCTGGTGTGATCAGATGGGTGCTCGGAGACATTTGCTCTACATCTCCCTTCTTGTGCTTGAGACCCTGTTCCATGAACAGCCTGACCCGGCATCGTGTTAGCTGCTTGTGGAGGCTCTGAAGAATTGGCTTCAAGGAGCTGTGATATAAGCATAGTGGCAAGTACAAGTGTGGCATCAAAATTTGAACTGGACCCATCATCTAGACCAAATTTTGGTGCCATTAATATTGGCCTGTTTCAAAATACATGCTTCTCAAAATCAAAGTCCTGTAATCTGTTTGTTCAGAATGGTAGCAACAAGACAATATTATAACTTGATATCATGACTTGTATCTGTAAGTAATACTTCTTATATCATTTTCAGTCCACACATTGACTGAAGCCAGTAGTTCAACATCAAAATCATAACTTACATTTAAAATCATAATCAGGACAGACAGGATTACAACAGTCAAAATCCTGATTCGTGACTACTATTCTTATATCAAAATTAGTCTATATATACAGCATCTCTACCGACTTAAGCTATATATTTCACCGTGAAATTCATAAAGTGAGAAGAAGTCATCAGGAGGAGAAAAAGAACCAGAAGAAAGCATATAGAAGATGATTGAAATAGTATAGAAATAAGAATCATCTTACTCGCCAGCTTTGTCAAAAAATAAGTGTAAGTCAACTTCGCAGCTTTCACAAAAAGCAAGAAAAGCCTGAGTTCAAAAAAGATTATATAAAAAAAAAATGAATACATACTCCGAACTGCTCATATAAGTTGCAGTTGCAATTAGTGCACTCAATATACAGGAAAATAACCATGAAGATTATTGTGATGGAAGTGATTAGGTGGATTAATTTATATGGGAGTAAGCCTCATAAGCTGGAATGAAACTTGTGAATTTCAGTTTGTAACATGATCTCATCCCAGTGCATGGTTTATCGTACCTTCAATTCCTTGACGCCAAATGTTACATCTACAGGATCTCTGCAGTGATTATACAACACAAATTCCTCTGTTGGATCTATCCATAGTTGAGTGTGCAGCGCACAGTCATTTTCTGCAGATGACAAATGGAAGAATAAAATTTCCTGCTGCTATAGTTACAGAAAAATAAACCATATCCTTACCTTTTGTTGGATCTACATAACTTCTAAGCTCAACAGCTTTTCCTCCTATTTCACTTGCAGCATCAGAAGGTAAGGAAGTGGTCTCTGTTGCAATGATAGTGATCTCCTGAAGGGATGATTGAAAATTAGCCAGCAATCTATTGAGATCACGAGGCCTCACTACAAAATTACTTGGGAATTTCCTCCTATCAAGAGATAAATGTTGTATGTCGGGTTCAACATTGCAAGTAATCCAATAAGCTTTCTTCATACCTACACAAGATAAAGAATACGATTGTTAAAGAAGAATAAATAATATATAACATACAAAAATTATGCCAACAGAAAAAGTGTTTGCACAGATGCCTCACACGTCATATTAGAGCAGTCTATCATAAAACTATAGAACCAAAAGCAGTGTGCTCAAAGTCCAAATTCAAATCTATATTAGCTTTTAAATGATACCTACACCAATTAAAACAAAACTTGATAAGACTGGGTAAGGTGTCCTTGCTTAGATGGATTTTTTATATTGATCATGGCTCATGAAGAGGTGCTCAACTAGCAAACAGTTGCAGCAGAATGGAGGCCCAGTGGAAACATGTTCACAGTTCAAGGACTAAATATCCCCGTGATGATACATTTCAATGATAAATTTTATTGGAGATGACAGTCTCACTGATGAATATCAGAGCTTCCAAGTTTACCCTGTATCAAATACTAGCAATACCCTTGTACCCCAGAGTGCTGTTTAAATAGGTTTCTGGATTACGTGGGCCCATTTAATTTTTCACATCACTTCACAAGTCCATTTTCTTTTTGAATACTTATCAGACGCAAGGCATATAAGTGTTCCTATATGATCAAATCTTTCTTGCGTTGAGTGAAGCTGTGGGTGAAAATGAAAAACAAGAAAATTTGAGGAAGAAAAACTTTACCATTATAACATTTCAAAGTCCACTGGACTTTTGAAGCATCAGGATCAGGCAATTGCACGGTCAGATTATCAACACTTGCAATCGGAGTCCTAAGAACAGAACAAAGGGCCTAAAATTTCTAGGTTAAAACTTGTACTCACAAATAATATCCAAAATCAAACATATATGAAATGATACCTTCAACAGCACGCTACATTGAACTTGTGAACCAGAAATTGTATAGACATCGAAGAAGTGAGGCTTAAATGAAATAGACTGATATGCAGACCGCGATGAATTAAGTGTGTGGAATACAAGCTGCAGAAAAAATAAAAACAAAACAATTTACTCACGAAGATTACACCGTCTTAGGTAAGTTCAAATTCTTCAATAAGCAGAACAACAAATAATAAGCTCTTTAAAACTTTAATTCCTCTTCTTTTCCTTCAATTTCCAAGCAAACATACAGAACAAGATAATTAATATCGTTTGCTTCTCATTTTTACAGTTATGTTTCCACTAATTTGCTGAATAAACATAAAAAATGGTTAAATTCTCCAAAGCATTACAGCTATGAGCCTGAAACCCTAATTACGACCAAAAACAGAATCGACAGATTGCATTTTGGATCGCAATTACACAATCTTATACAAAGTCACAACTTAGTGTGCTTCAATTTCACCTTAAATAACAAACAAATAAAATCAAGTGCTTTAAATATTAAATTTACCGAACGTGAACAGGAAGAGAAGAGACTTGACCTGAGAAGCAGAAGCTTGAATGACAAGCTCGTTTCCCACACGAGCAAGGCACGTGATAGACCTTGCGAAGGTCTTCAGTGCGTTCCCGCTAGCACTAAACTCCATTCTCTTTTCTTTCCTTTGTTTTTTTTTTTTTTTTGGGGTTCTGATTCTCTCTCCGCCGCTCTTTAATAGGAATTGACGTTCGCGGGAAGGAGGGTTTTTTTCAAATTAAAAAAAAAAAGGTTATGTAACGTATATATAATATAGCAATTATAATATAAAAAATTTAGATTCATATTATTGACAAATTATGTTCCGTTGAAAGTTTACATTAAATTTTAGAAGTATATAATATATTGTTATAAAAATGTCGTGTATGAGCTTGAATGCACATAATAAAGGTAAATATGTTTATTATTTATCACTATTTATTCAATTTTGAAGCACATGACATAAGTTTAATATTTATCATTATTGATTCTTTTAACTAATTAATTTTCAATATTTGTTATATATCAAATATTAACCTACTTTATTTTCATAAAAAAAGCAAATATGTCACATTTAAGCAGGGAGGGAGCTTCTTGTAGACAAAGGGGGCCATTAGAAATAAAAAATTAATAGATATATGAAAAAAAATTAAAAATTATTATTGACCCCTCCAAGACTTGATTATTTATACTTGATCCCCCAAAAATTACCCCCAAGCTCCGTTACTGTATTTAAGTCGCTATTAAGTGTTAAACTGATCAAAATAAACACCACCTTTCATAAACATGTTTATTAATGGGGTAAATACATAGACACCCTCAAAGGTTTAATCTAAGTAATAACTCATCCCTATTATTCATAAAGTAACTTAAACACCCTCAGAATTGAAAAATATGATGGTCTTAACACATAGAAATGGGGGTCTTAATGTTATTTAAAATACCAAAATAAGAGTTTTTATGTTACTTTATGAATAATAGGGGTGAATTTATTATTTAGACTAAACCTTGGAGGTGTCTAGTATTTACCCCGTTTATTGATTGTCACATGAATAGGTTAGGTGTGAATATGAGTCGGGTCGGGTTTACCTCAATCTAATTAAACTCGACACCCTAACAGGATTAACAAAAAATAAACCTGTAATCTTGTTACTGATCAGATGAACACGAATCTAAAATATCAAACTTAGGTGACTTGTCGGATTGGAAACTGATTCAAGTTCGGATCTGGGTCGTGAACATCCAAAATTAACTCTATCATTATCTCGACTCATCCTCTATTATTTCAACTACAATTTACGCAATTATTTTTTCACTTTCCCGTATCGCAAAATTGAACAAACTTTGATGCTAGTCAAAATTAACTCCATGGTAGAGGATTATAAACACAGTTGTACTATAGATTTAGAATGATAAACATGGAACAAAACAAAAATTTAATTTGCAAAAGGTGAGGAAAACATAAAACCAATTTAAACAAAAAGCTGAGAGATGAAAAATGAAGCAAAACATAAACTTTATAAATTAGGGATGGGCCCTTAAGCAATGCGTGGAAAATTGGGGCATTTTCGTCCATTAAGGCGAATAGAGTTTATAGGTCATCAAGCAATGCGTCGAAAGTTGGGGCATTTTCGTCCATTAAGGCGATTAGGGTTTTGCCGTGAGACCTATATAAATCTCATTATAATCCTACAACAAGAGTTTCCATCTGTACTCCTCAGAGCTTCGCAGTTGCAGTCTTCTCTCTTCCAGGTACTCTCTCGCTCTCTCTATCAATCAATCGCTCCATTAGGTATATTAGTAATCAAGTCGGTTTGATGGAAGAGAATTCGATTTTTGAATCAGGTGCCTTCGTGATCAGTGTTTGAAGCTATCAAAACAGCCAGCCAAGATGCAGAACGAGGAGGGTCAGAACATGGATCTCTACATCCCCAGGAAATGGTACGTATAGTAATTAAACGTTGCCATTTTTCAATAACTAGTTAGTTGTTTCAAGCGTGAAGTTTCAATAAAAATTACTTTGGAAATGCAGTTCCGCTACCAACAGGCTCATCACCTCTAAAGATCATGCATCAGTTCAGATAAACATTGGGCATGTGGATGCTGATGGCATTTACACCGGCCAATTCACTACTTTTGCTCTCTGTGGCTTTGTCCGCGCTCAGGCACGTTTCAATTTTTTTTTTTTTAATTTAAGTTTTTTGAAACGTTATTGATTGTCTCTCTGAGTGTGCGTATTATCTTGGTATGTTATTCAAGGATTAGTTTGTGGTTATAATTTTCCGTGCGAAATTAAATGCATCTACTCCTGGAATCCCATTGTTTGTGTATTAAAAGAGTATATTAGAACGTAATATTAGAATGTCGAAGGGATGGAGTGACCTCAGTTATTAGAGGAAAAGTTTCTTGCCCAAAAGCATGCTACTTATGTTAAGGGTACTTCGCCATACCAAAAGCATACAATTTTTTTTTAGGATTCTTTTTGATCGTGTTTGTTACATAAGAATATGAATTTTGTGTGACATGAGGTATATGCGACGAAAACTATGGCAACCTTGATTTTGCAGCTGTGGACTGGTGAGACGATTGAGATATGGTAGAAGAACTAGAATTTATCTAGCACTTGGGGTGTTAGCTATTTATTGGTTTGAGAATCTGGTGTTTTCTTGGATTTTGTAACCATAGGGATCGTTATTGGAAGGGACTATAGTTTGTGAACTAATTTTCATTAATCCTAAAATTGGGTGTTTTCATTTATGCATTTAAGTTCCTTTTTGTTCCTCATATGTAAATGTTTGCCGTTAAGTAACTAAATTGCTAAATTGGTGATTTGCCAATTCTGCAGGGAGATGCTGACAGCGCTCTTGACAGGCTTTGGCAAAAGAAAAGGGTTGAAGTTCGACAATAAGTGTGACATTATAGTGGGTTATGTCCTTTCTTAAGCAGTTTTCCAACTCCTGCGAGGGGATGAAATGTGATAGGATGACTGATTTGCTCTAGTTTATTTTTGTGGACCATGTTGAAATTTATTGTTTTTCTAGATTGAACCTAAGATTTGCTATGGATGATCCTGCAAAGTTTTGAATTTTTCTGGTATTAAGATTATAGCGTGTTACTTGTATGCTATGATCAATTCATGAGTGGTCGGACATGCTTGTCAAGAGAAATGTTCTTGGGTGGGATGCAGGCTAGTATGTTTTGGCAGAAGCCTTTGTTATTTGTGCTTTATAGCTCTCAGTTTGCCAGTTTGAAGTGATAACTATGAAGAGGTGGGAATGACTATTTTTATGCTTGCCAACATGAGGGGCCAAAAAAATCTTTTTGATGAATTTGATAGAAAGAAATAGCTTCTGTGGGGGTGAGAAGACAGAAGATTCGGCAATTATTCGGCAACAATTAGAATCGATTTGTTTACAATAGTTGAAAGAGTTGATGGATCGATTTGCTTATAGGAAAAAAGAAATTAATAAACAAATAGTAAAAAGAGGAGTGCATTAAAAAATAAAAATAAAAATAAAAAAGAATGAAACCGGCTGTTTCGGCTAATGAATCTGATATCAATCGGCCAAAAACATCTTGAAGCACACACTATTTGCCTTACCTCGTTGGAGCTATTTTGGCTATATTTCCTTCTCCTCCGAGACAACCTACAACATCCTGGCCATAATTTTATCTGGACCTAGCTGCATTCCATAGTTATTGTGAGGGATTGCCTTTCTTTGTGTCTACCTCCTTGCCACATTTTTAACTGGACCTTGCTGCTCTTAAATGTTACGAAGAGGTTTTTCTCGTGGATCCATGTGTTCGTTTTTGTTTTCCTCTTGGATGGTCAATCGGTTACTTACCTGAATTGACAATGTCTCTGCGCATAACCAAATTTATTTTTCGCACACATAATCACATTACAGGCTTCCATCAAAAGGAAGAACCTAGAATGAGGATCATATTTCCCTTCTGTGCTTGCTGTAGTGCTGTTAATTGATAGCCGAAGTATTTCCTCTGCCCGCAGAGAGTCACGTTAGATGCTAATACCACGTAATTCTCAACTGTTCACGTATGAGTTAAGTTACAAACATCAGTTTCACATAGCATTGTCGGTAACAATCCAAACTACAAAGAAGCAATTTACATGAGTAGATGTATACACAAGAACCCCATAATCTACGACTGGGAAGCCAGTGGTTTCTTAAGCAATTCTTTTGCTGGCCGGTCATAAAACATCGCAATGTATTCCGAGAAATTCTTTAAATCTTTTAAATTTGCTCCACTCGAGTAGGCAATGGCAGTCCGATTTTCAGTCCCCAGCTCTGGACGGACTTTTAGGCATTCATCTTTAATTTCACACTTTTCGAGTCTGTAATTTCTTGGTGCGCTAATTTACTATTAATTAAGGCTTAGTTAGAATCGAATTTTCAATCAATCGACGATCCTAGACACAATGAAAAGAAGAAATACTAGTTTAATAATTTGTTAAACATAATCAAGTGCTACTGATTATCAACTTAGGTTTTACAAAGAAATGGCAGGATTCATTGAGTTACAAATATGAAACTAAAACTGAAGTAGACAATCTTATTTTATTGGTTTATCTACATAATTGATTAGAGAAAGAGTGGGGAATAAATACCCAGATCCCAGATTCTTTTCCTCCATATTCTTAGTAGCCAAACAAGTTTCTAGTACATGCTTTTTAATGGTATAATTCTGTGCAAACTGTTGATAAAAAGCAAAAACGTTTACTACTTATGGGGATATAAATTACATCTATAATAATTTAGTTGTCATCATTGTTGAATCTGGCACCACTCTTAATGTCTTCGTCTTTTTAAGTGAACAAAAATATTAAAAATGGGTTCATTTCAATTGCTTTACTGTTTCCAATGCATTTGAGATTTAAAATAAAGTTAAAAAAAAAAAAAAAAAAGTAAAAGAACATTAAGGTAGGTTATAGGTGTTAACCCAAGGGCAAGACTCTCCTTTTTGGGTTATGTAAGTGGGTTGTTATTAACTACCCAAATTTTATTTTCAATTGGGTAGGTGGCTCAATACAAATTTCCTGCAACTTTTAATGGGGTCGAGTTCCCTGTCAGTGAGACATTGTATTTGGAATTCTTAGCCGTTAGTGAAAGAAGAATACTTTCAGTTATAAATCTTTCCTAGAACCAAAAAGTTTGGTCGCAATTAGGCCAATGGCAGGAGTGATTGCATCATTGTATCTATGATGATTATACCCCTTATCATATTCCTCGTAATTATGGCCTAAACATTGTTTATATTTTCTTCTGCTTTGGCTTTTTACCACTATCTTCTCATCTTGTTTATACAGGCCTTAAGCGGGTATACCATACAAAACTAGTGAGATTTCCAGAGTATTGACAAGCTTGTTAAGGAAGATGTGTTTGGATTGAGAGAATCAGGTTCCAAACTGCTCAAAGAATGATCAACAGAAGTATGAAAATTGTGATTTATATTGACGTAGATTGAGTCAACATAACCTGAAATATATTCTTATGGATTAAGATTCTCAAGAATAATTTTTCATTTCATTTGTACCAACAGTCTTTAACATATCTCATCTTGCCTTTTTATCAATTGTGATGTTACTTGTTCCCTTTCCTCATCCAAGGAAAAGAGGGGCATTTCTCATTTCTCTTTTTTCTTCTTCTTCGAGGATGCTACGCAAAAGCTGAAGTTTCCTTGACCATGACTTTGAGACGTTTATAGGATCGTGAGCATTACTATTATTGTTGAGTTCATAGATGACCCTCCTTGTCACAGACCAATATGTGAATAGCAAATTGCTTCTCTCACAAACAGGGACCCAAGAGATCCATTCAGCGATCTCTTTGCCAATAAGCGTAGTTGTTGAGTGAACATCTTTAAGCAGATTTTAATTTTGATTAATAATTAGACTTTAAAAAATTGAGTCATGGACACCAGACACCTCAGTCAAGAATCAGAATAAAACAATAAAGGTTCTGTTGGCCATCAAGCTGCTTGGTATATCAATTGTCAAACCAGCTCCTGTTCTAGTGGTGGAATAAAAACCAAAGGGAGAGCTTTCTAGAGACTGGAAAGGATAATTAAAAAGGGGCTCATTGGTGGATTTAGTTTTTAATTTTTCATCTTCTGATCGAAGTTGAAGAAAAAGTTGAGCCCATATATTCTTTTCAAGATTTAAGGACGGGGAATAATACCCTTCTAAAAGAGGTCTGCTAATCTGCAGGACCCATCAAATGCTTGTTCTAGTTCACATCAACTGATTCACTAGAAGAGTAACAATATCCCTATAAAATTTGTTTTCCAAATTTAAAATCATCGCATACATGATTGAACAATTTTATAAACTTCGTACGGAGAAGGTCATCTTTAAAAAGGCTGCATGTATTATTGTTCAAACATAAGATGCATGTAATGTACATACGTTAATGCTAATATGATATAAGATAGGGTGATTATATGTGTAACACTTGTTTGGAAGATCTCACTTTCTATTAGTCTTACTAGAGTTAGAGTGACCTATGATGAATCTAATTTACATGCCATGCACAAAGTAGGTATATATGTCAAATCATCCTGGTGCGTTGGGGAAAAAACACTCTTTTGTCATTAGATATATAGAACAAACAGAGTCTTTGACCAAGAAAAGTCAAAGAGAAGTTGAATCAAATTTTGCATTGATTCTGCATTTCTGCTTCTGAGCATATCGAATACATGCATTATTTGCTTCATTTATGGACCACTTCCCAATTCCAAAGGGAAGGTTGAGGTAACTTAAAAAGAAGGCAAAGGCCTACTAAATGCATTATACAACTGTACCAACTTTCTTTTTAATATGGAAGTGGGAAGTGGGAGGCTCAGGCTGGCTAGCTAAGCTAGCAATCTTGCTGCATGAAAAAACTAAAAAGACGAATGAGTGACCAGAAATTAAAACAAAGCCTGATAAAGAAGACAGCCATCACACACTTCAAAGGTAGTTTTAATGTAAGAAAGTGACTTCTTTTCAAAAGAAAACTTGTCTGCAGAGGCCCAGAGTTCTAGCTCAACCCTAACACAACCAAGAGATAGATAGAGAGAGAGTATCTAGCTTAGATTTATAAGGTCTTAAACTATTAATTGCTTTGACTCGAATTTGCTACTAAGTATGTTCAAAGTGACAGAGACACCAGGACTTTACACTTGGTAAATTAATCTTTCCAGTTCAAAATCTGGATCTCCTTTAAACATCTTCCTAACTTGTAATTAATCTCTCACAAGTTCCAATCAAACAACTCTTTACACATCAGAAAGGGTTAAAGGCTCCTACAAACAATCAAGTGTTAAGACCATGAGAAGAAATATCAAAGCATTATAAAAGTCATTAATATCTTAAGCTTACATGACCCTAACACGTGTCCAAGTGGGCCTGTTCATAACTTTCAATTGGCCAGAATTCGCTTTCCCTCTATATTTTAAGCCACTATATCTTTGCCATACGGATACCAAATCTTAGTCACTTGGACCCATTCACCTTTCATGCCTAACAAGCCTAAAACATGTCAATATGCCATTAATCACAGTATCTAATGACTTAAATGCCAAAACTACTTTCCAACTAGAAGCACAGAGAGGCAAAGCAAAGGGCCTACAAACAACTAAGCATTACATGGCTAATACTACTTCTTTTTAAACCAACCTTAAAATGGTTAAGGTTGGTACCGAGAAAAGCTAACATAAACACCAACACCAACACCAACACCGACACTCACTAAAGTAAAGTCCCCATAAGGCCTCTCTAAAGCCTTTCTTATTTTACCCTAACTTAAGCTACAATCTTCCTTTCATATCTACACATACATTACAAAATCTTCCTCAAAAAATCCATACACTTATACAACTAGTATAAGTTCAACATTTTTCAATACATCAGCCTTTCACTCAAAAGTTCATTGATCACATAATTGAACATGCATTTGGGTTTTCGTCGCTAAAAATCTCAAAAGACTCGGACGGCTGTGGTGGGTATGAATCGACATCTGACGATGGAGGTTCACTTGCCATCCCTGGATGCATGTATGCATATGAATATGGTGTTGGTGAAGCATAATATGATGTAGTATAGCTAGCTCTAGGGTGAGCTGTGTTGTAACTCACAACTGGGGTTGCATAGTAATGGGATGGGAATTGATACCCATGATGATGTGGGGGGCTATAACTAGCTGAAGTTGGAAATGGGCCTGGGCCATGAGGCCCATGAACATGATTAGGTAATCCAGTGTCTGCTGGTGCAGCATCACCGGAAGGTTCACCCGCAGCATTATTATTATTATTGTGATTCCCTTTGTTCCCTTTCTTTTTCTTCTTCTTGCCTCCACCACTTTTCTCGGCAGCCCCTTCACTTTCACCAACTTTCTTCTCAGCCACCGGAGACTCGCTACCAGCTGCAAAAGTCACAGTCTGCTTCACTTCAGGCTTTGTCTCCTTAATCAGCACACTTTTTTTACTGGTTGCACCACCCTCATTGTTAACTTTGATAACATCAATATTACTTTTGGAACTACTGCCACCATTATCACTGTTTTTAGAGGAGTCTTGAGCTGCTACTTCAATCTTCACCGTTTTCTCTTGGTTACCGTCTTCATTGCTTTCTTGGTCGCTTTGTTGCTTCTCTTTGTCCTTTGCTTTGCTCTTTTTCTCCTTTTTGTCAGCTTTTTCAGGCCATAACTCTGCATGCTTACCACTCTTCTCCAGTTTCTTGATCAAAGTCTGTACAGCCACGTCTCCTGTTACTACAACTTTGTGTTGCCTCAAATCAATATTCGTCGTATAAACACCTGAAAAATCATAAGGAAAGTTAGAAATGGGGAACTTGAAGAAATGCAAAAAAAAAAAAAAAAAAAAAAAAAAACCCAGATGANAAAAAAAAAAAAAAAAAAAAAAAAAAAAATCCCAGATGAGAAATTATAATATTCAAAATCAAATATATCTTAAATGATAGAAGAGAGTGTTGAAATAACATGTAACCTGAGAAAGGAAGTTTACGAACTAAATATTTGAAGAGAATGAAGAGAACCTAGATGAAGAAAAATTGACAAACTTTGAGATTGAAGCTGAAATAGAATAACTATTTATCACAGGATGACTAACAACTCATTAGAAGAGTGAATCAATAGAAGAATGAACGTCACCAACAAGAAAAAAAATGTAAAAATGTGGAAACTTTATAATTCTAGCTTCTGAAAATTCATTAAAAAGGAAAGAAAATTTAAGAATAAGAAGGTTAAGTGGGTAGATACCATCAATGTTTGTTAAGATTCTTTTGACTTTCCTTTTGCAACCTTCACAGTGAATGGACACTCTAAGCACCCATGTCTGAGAAACAAAGAAGAAAAGAAAAGATTAAAAACATGTGAGAGATAAAACTATTTATTTACAGGAATTTGAGTGTTCAAGAAAGACCATGCTTTGTACCTTGCACTTGAGATGTTCTTCAGTTTCTTCTACTTCTTTATCTTTAGCTTCTGTCTTTGCTTCAGTTTTAGCTTCTGTTCCGGCCGTTGCTGCCATCAGGGGAAGCAAAAGAGAAAACTTGGTGTTGCAATAGAGAGAATATGCAGAAGGGTCACGGTGTGTGCAGAAAACTGAACTGCGTAAGAAGTAAACTGAAGGGCTGAAGAGAGAGAGAGAGTGAGTGAGCTATAAAGAAGAAGAAATGAAATGGAAACTTGAAGAGAGAGAAAAAAAATCAAGTAGGGCAAGCGTTGTAGGGCCTGGGATTTGGTGCTTGCCTGGGTGGCAACTGTACCTCGACCTTTATTATGAATTGCAAGTTTTAATAAAGTCTCTGCTTTCTTGTAATGGACACCTATCAATTTAGCATTGATGCTTTTTGCTACCTAAGTTAATTGTTATTTTGTTTTAATTATACAGAATCAATTACTTTAAATATATATAGTTTCCAACTAATAACTAAAATTTTTGTCTTGAATTAGTTTATCTTTTCTAATCTTATCATCAACTGTTAATATTTTGCAGAGAGGATCACTAAGGTGTTGATTTTCTTTTGGTCATACATTAGTATTAGTGATTTGCTAAAGTGGGTCTTTTGAGTTGTGGTAAGAAATTTTGTTACTATAAAATAATGAGAATAAAGTTATTCTTTATTAATTGCAAAATAGTGGTCCAACTTAATGCTCCAACCACCCTTAAATCTGCTTTAATTTATAAAAGAACAGCTAAATTTATGATTCTCACCTCGAAATGCCCATGTATTTATAGTATTTTGAAGAAAAGCCCATCTACATATAGGTATTTGCTTTTCTTCTTTGAACCTGCTTGAAAGCTTCTATGAGGAACTTTGATCTTGGAATCACTTACAGAACCCTGTCTAGAAGTGTGCATGCTATTGACTTTTTACCTTTCACTGTTTTCTATTAATTGTCTTAGC
Source organism: Bursera palmeri (assembly GCA_026225775.1). Taxonomy (NCBI): domain Eukaryota; kingdom Viridiplantae; phylum Streptophyta; class Magnoliopsida; order Sapindales; family Burseraceae; genus Bursera; species Bursera palmeri. The sequence goes on along the minus strand of JANKKB010029653.1, from coordinate 6,207 downwards.
AAATTTCCAATTTAGATGATTTTTTTCCCTCCTAACAAATAGAGTTTATGATTAATGACAGAATAGATAAGCATGGTTAAAATTGATTTTTCTATGTAATCACTTGCTTAATATTGAAGTACAGTAACCATTACTTTTGAACTAAAGGTACAGTTTACAGAATTAAAGAAGTATCTGAACCAGACCTTACACATTTTTATACTCAGATGTGAATGTAAATAATAATATATATTACATTTAAAGAATTAAAAATATGAAAAGAGAAAAGCACTAAAGACAAATCAAAAGTTCTCTTTATGAAAATCAAACTTAGTTGTAGTTTTCCGAGAGAAGTCTTGAGATAGCCGCCTTAACTCTCCAGTCAATCCAGGAGCACCACAGTAGAACACTCCTGTAACAAAAGAAAAACCATTATTAGCTTCAACTCATAATGCATGCACAAAGCTAAAAGATGATCACTTTAATCATTTAATCCAACTTTGATAACTAAAAAAGAAGAGCATGTTCCATACTTCCATAGGTCCATTATCAAAGTATATACCAAGATTACTGTAAATTAATTAGCAAATGTTAAATCATGATTAAGGCACTACTTACCAACTTTTTCATCAGTGTGTTTGATAGCGACATGCTTGAAAACAGTGCGCCAATTTGGCCTAGCAAAATGTGTTTTCACGCGAGTGCCTGAAACAATATCAACACCATTTTTGGCATGGTGGAGTGATTGAAGCATAGTGATTAAAGCTGATCTTGCATCTCCTTCTTCATACACACTAGTGCAGTAATTGTGAAGCTCAATCACCCCATCTCTATCATACTCTGCAACCTCATTCATCACACCCCTGAACCACTCAAATGAGCCTTGCTCGCGAGTGACCCAGTAGAAGTAAGCTCGTTTTGTTGCAAAAGGTTTTCTCTTGTTGTTCTTTGCTGCCCCACTCTCCAGTGTTCCTTCTTCCATTTCTTTCTGTTGCTTAATGTTATTAAGTACATCCTTGACTATGCTGATTAGTGGGGTAGCACCTATTCCAAGGCCAACCAGAAGGAGGACATCATATTTCTTGTAGTCCTGTGCTGGAGCTCCATAGGGGCCATCAATCAAGAGTTTTGGCAACCTGGTAATACGAATGCAAATTAGTTAGTAACGTTGTGCACGCAATCAGGAAGGGAATTTAAGAAGAACTGGAAAGAAATTTACCTAGGCTTGCTATCCCCTTGTCCAACGTCTGCTCTTAGAAGGCCACTTTGATTGACTGCTGGAGGCTGGCACACCTATAATTAACAGAGATCAAAGGCAACATTAATGTTGTTATCAGTTAAGTGGAAGAAGTATATGCCTTAGCTTATATGTAGGAAAAGTATTTTGTGGAATAATTTAACGAATTTCTGCAGGAAGTAAAGTACCTTAGCGAAAATGGCTCTGAGTTGTGCTGTCCAGTCACCCAAGGTACGAATATGGATGCTCAGATAATCATCTCCAGGAGCTGAAGTTATAGAGAAGGGGTGCCTGTATAGAGATGCATTGTTATAGCTAGTGCCACTTGTATCATTCTTGTGAAATCAAATTATTAGTGTAACAATTCAATTTTAAAATTACCATTGGAAGGGGGACACGTCTGCACAGTTTACAAATATATACTGTCCACTAGTGTACTTGAATCCCTGAGGTTTAGACATGTGTAGGGCCAGAACATTTCCAGGGTACACTGCAACCTGGACAATGAAGTTGAAGCATTTTTCATTAATTTGCTCCTTTTACAACCATAAATTGTGAATTCTTAACATAAGAACGGTACAGCAATGATCTAATGTTACCTTTAGAATCCCGACTGATTTATAGCCAGACCTGAATGCTCGAATCAAGCGTTCGCAGGCGTATAATATAATTGGGACAGCTAGATACATCCATGTCTGTGGTAACATAACCCAACATATACAAGAATTAATAGGAGGAAAAAAGTGTAGTAGGATATTGTGCCCAGAAGGGTTAAGTTTACAGTGTCTATTTGCAAGTTTTTAAGCAGCTTACCGTTTTCTTGTACCATTTCTTGGAGAGGAAGAGGAAGTATCCGTGAATGATAAACAGGATGTAGACGATAACAAACAGGTGATGTGAATACCAAAAGGCATTGAATCCGGTGAGCTTCTTCAAGGTTTTAGGGAGGTTTAGCCTGTTACGCCGAAACCAAGGTTGTGCTAGTATGTAGGCTATAGTCATGAGCACCACCATCACCACACCAGTCCAACCCTCTGTCCCTTTGACAAACCACCAGTAGTTTTCAGGCTGATCATCTCCAAAGAATGGCTTCATTGGTTCATACTCCTCCTCGGTAGCATGTAGTAGCCTTGGAAAATCACATGTAAGATGGGCAATTGCGTGCAGCCCAACTCCAATGGCAATCCCAAAAGCAACCACCTATAGAAATTTAGATTTTTTTTCAGTAAATTAATGGATATATGTTGTACCAAATGAAGTTCAATTGATGAATTTTCAACTTCTGATTTTGTGGTCATACCTTGTGGAAATTGATGTTATCATCGAAGGGAACAGCAACTCCTAGCTTGGTTCTGCTTCTGAGCCAAGTAATGGTGTTTCTGCACACTGGAAGAAGAATCAGAGCCATGTTGAACTTAAGCGTCTCAGCTGCACCCTTAGCTGTTGTAACACAATACCCCATAACATCGAACACAGCTCGATGTTTATACTGAATGAATTTCCACGTGAAAAGACCGGCACAGATTGCAAGCCATAGTACTATGACCCAAATTCTCTTCCAATTGTCCTCAATGAAGTAAGCTAGTCCCCTGGAGCATTTCTTGATCACGTTCCTGTCTTTGGTTGGCACCAATTTTTGACTTAGCAGCTGGCTCAAAACGCGACTATCAGATACCAAGTTGGCTGATTGGCTTGGGGCTTGCAGCAGCAGCATTTCCAGGTTGTACAACTGCTTGACCCAAAAAAAAAAAAAAAAAAATCGTTGTTAGTTACAGGTGATTATAGTAATCTTTAACATTATTTTCAATACATGGCCAGAAGTNCAGCAGCAGCATTTCCAGGTTGTACAACTGCTTGACCCAAAAAAAAAAAAAAAATCGTTGTTAGTTACAGGTGATTATAGTAATCTTTAACATTATTTTCAATACATGGCCAGAAGTGAGCCCAGAAAGGTTGACCTCAATATATCCAAGATTATCCGGGTCCAGTTCTTCCATGATTAGAGCTGCATATTCCTCAGCACTTTCTTGGATTTTTGACAGCTTATTAGCAGATGCACTTAGAAGAATAATCTGCAAAATAATGTTAAAAGCATAATCATATATATAACTTGCTGCTTTGAGTAAATACTTAATGGAGAATTGATACTTCGATAAATTCTCACCTCCTTGACCTCTTCTTCCGCGATCCGGCCATCTAAATTTTTATCCACCCTGCATTTCGTACATTTCCATTAGAAATAAACATGATTTCTCTAACTATATACTTACTTCTCCTGTACAACTATCACAACAAGTTTTTTACCCAATTTTCTAATTTTTCCTCTTTGAGGTGGAACATTTGATAAATCTAAGACTTTGTTTCCCGGGTCCTACACTACGTTGGAGAAATTTTACTTCTTGTATCAATTGAATTTAAGAGTTCTGAGTTTTTAATCCACTCCGTAATCATCTTTTGGCCGTGCATTGCTTATTCAAACCTATGCCACTTAAATTCCTCTATCGTGTGTTAATGTTTCTAAAATTGTTGTAAGATGCATTGAAGTTCAATGAACTAGTTAGAAGTCAGCGACCGCGCCTAAACTTGTCAAATTGTAACTACTTCAATGGGAAGAGCTAGTCAATGACAGATAACTAAACTTGTCAACATTGGATAAAAATCATTTAAAATACAAAGTAAAAAACATGCAACATCACAATACCTTACCTGTTTCTGTAATATTTATTTGTTTAGAAAGCATGATTATAAATGGACTACTAGAAAATTAAAAAAAAAAAAAAAACTATTAAAATGCGCCTGCACATGCACTGTGCTATTATTGAGAAAGAATATCACAATGTTGCATGGAAATATTGAATGATTGCAACTGTTATATTATAATTATATAATAACTAGATTTATCAAAAATAAAAGAGGGTACTCTTACATGTCCAAGAAGGTTTGGAGCCGAGCATCAAAGCTCTGATCTGTAATTTGTTCCCAGAATTCCCTCAACTGGGCTTTGGTAATTGAAGCTGATGTTATTCCTCTCCTTCGAGCCAATGCATCAAATAACTCGCTAGCAAACTCCTTTGATTCATTCATCCCTGATCAGGAAACAAAATTTAACCATTAACATGATTGATAATTATAACAAAATAGTGAAAAAACACAACAGAAATTAATATTACTACATACCAATGCATTGACCAAAGCTTGATTTTGGTAGCATCCCATTAACAGCCAATTGATCAAAGCGCATTTCAACCTGGGACCAACCTTCACTTCCAATATTTTGTGTCATAAACTGGAGTCCTTTCAGGGCACGTGCAGCTCCAGTCTTGGCTCTATCAAACTTGTTGAACCTCTTTGAAGATGTCATTCTCTTCAACTCTCGTGACACTTGCCTCAGTTTAACTGAGAACTGAGAGCCAAGCGAAGACGAAGAATGCTTTCTCTCCAGTTTGCTAGCCAGAAACGCAGTCTCATTGTCACCGCCCCTGATGTTCTGCACTGAAACCGAATCATCATGGATATCCAGGGTGATTTCAACGTAACTTTCATCATCTTTAAATCTTGCACTCTTCTTGCTGCTGTTTCGTTTGTTGGTCACCAATGGACCGCTCAAGGGGCCACTGTAGCCAACTCTGTTGCTACCAGGATTGCTTTCTGTCTCAGAATATGAATCAGTTTGATTTTCCGGTGTTTCCATTTCGATCTTCTTGGTTTTCGATCTCTGTTGTTGCTCCTCCTGTAAGCCTGGAAGCGATTATGACCTCACCCTGGAAAGAAAAACAGGTAATTGTTTTCAGGATGCCAATTATCATACCACAAGTAAATATATAGACAATAATACCCTGACAAATATGCTTTACAAAAGGGCATATTTGATCTTCCAGGCACCTCTATATGAAAACAACATGTAAAAATTCCGCAAAAAATGATTATCAATATTTCATTGTCTTGAAAATTGCCAGGATACTTGGAAACTCAATCAAAATGTTTTCAAATCCACAGAACTCATAATTACAATTGGAGAATATTTTTGGGAAAAAACTTACCAGAAGGTTATAAAACTCTTTTAAGTTTTTCAACAGATTGAGTATGATTGCAAGAACTTCAGAAAGTAGAATGGATTGCAGGAATTTTAGAGGAATGTGATGTAGAGGTAGAAGAATGATAGAAAGAGTATATATTGAAAGGGTTGGTTCAACAGAAGGATAGGAGGAAGAGAAGTCAAAAACGGTGAAATCCAGGGGCGCTTTTGGGTTGTTTCAAACTTTTTCTAAGCGTTTGGTTCTGTGGGGTGGTTAAGCGTAGCTTTGCATGTAAATACTTTTCAACCTTCTAATTTTCAAAACATCACCTACCCAGTTTTGTGCTTTTGTTTTGTCAAACGAGAAATATCAGAATCCAAAAGCCAACTATGTAACATGAACCAGAAACATTAAAGTTAGATTGACAGCAGGTCAACCATTTTATACACATAATCAACTTAATTATTAGTTATCATGATCCATGAATGTGAGAGAAAAAAAATAAAATAAAATTGTACAACAATTTGACATATATCATTGAACTTTCCTGCCAAGAATGCCCAGGAGAGTGTTTTACTGAAATCTTTTCTGAAAATAAAAGCACTTTCAGTGCTCATTAATTAATACTTTTTTGTCCATAGTATTATCTTCTTACATAGTTATCTATTATCTAAAGTGCTTTAATTTTATATGAAAACAGAAAGTACTTTCAAATGCATCCTATTCTGGTCAAATAAGATAATTTTTTCAATTAGAAATCATTCTGGTTTCACTTCCACATGTAGATCTAGAAGAAGCCTGTGCCCGGTTGGTTATGTGACTTGATGAAAGACATCACCATCCATTATCTTGAAGAACAGATAAAATGACAACTATTTCTACCAGCTTCTTTGTTTTGTGCATTGGTGGAGTCATACAACATTCTAAGAATATTTATATTATTTTTGTCCATTTCAATGTTGTCAGAAACATAAA
>JANKKB010029652.1:0-27581 GCA_026225775.1 Bursera palmeri | reverse complement strand
TTTTATCTATTGTAAAGTATATAAATACTCATGTAGGTATTGTTCAATATATACAAGAAATATTTTTACTATTCATTTTTCTCATATAAATATTATTCTAAATTTTATTTTTTTTCCAGTAAAAAAGGCAAATATAACATATTTGCAAAATTACATTCAACTTACACATTTTGGCAACAAAAGAGAACATCATTATGAACCATAAAAGGGAATTTTCTTAGATTTCTTTGACCCTGACAAATGGGCATTCATATTTTCAGACTCCGAAACCTAACTCATTTCAATGCTGTGAGTTAAGGATTTCTTGCAACAAACAAAATTTTCCGGAAAGCGGGCTATTCTTAATAGTAACCTTACTGTATTTTGAAATTAATAACTTGCATTAGTTCTCAATCATTCCCTTCTGATCAAATCTATAAGGCTGGGTTTTACTATAAAACAATTTAAAAAATACAAAAGAATGATCATTTACATTAAACAACCAATAACTGTTATTTCCAGGGTGTGTTAAAGCAAAATATTTTAAAATTGCAAAGCAATTAAAGTGTAAACTACAAAATACCACTTACAAATTGATTAATGGTAGGGTGAAGCCAGCCTGTGGTTATGGCCTTTACAGTGGCAATGGCTTCCAAACCCCCAGCTGCACCAAGGCAGTGCCCAATCATAGACTGAAACAAAATGGAAACAAGTTAGAAGAAATAACACCAGCCTATGGCAAGAGAGTATCATCACTGTTTGGGTGTGCTCAAATTCTTTGGGGAGCAAGAGAGACAGAGAAAGGAATACCTTAGTGGCATTTATTTTGATCTCTGAAGTGTTCTTGAATACCTTCTTAATAGCATTTATCTCAGCCAGGTCACCAGCTAAAGTAGAAGTAGCATGAGCATTTATGTAGTTAACCTGAAAAGGTGTAATAATTATGTCTTATAAATGAACCATACAACTTAAAATATAAAAAATTTAAAGAGAAAAGAAATACTAGCACATTGCCATGTGTGAGCAAGCCAAAGCATAAAAGCATTCGGCTAAGCATGTCTTACGGTCCAAACAGCCCAAACTAACTATGGGTGCTAAAAGATAAATGCATGCAACAAGATTCATTACATTTTTAAGTAGTTGTCTTTATAATCATCACTTTTTTACTTTCGGCTAGAAGCCTAATCAGTCACTTAAATTCCAAGTCAAACTGTTGGACTTAATTGCATCTTATCCTGATAACTTGTATGTTATGGCAAACAGCAATACAGAATAAGAGGACTGGTTAACAGAAAACAAAAAGGTCCACCTCCTCAGGTGAAACACCAGCATCTTCGAGGCTGCACTCAATGCATGAAGAAACTCCAAGTCCATCAGATCTTGGATCGGTCATATGATAAGCATCACAGTTAACAGCACCTCCTAAGTACTCTGCAATGATTGGTGCACCTCGTTTCATTGCATGTTCCAAGCTCTCCATCACCTGTTAATTAAAAAATGAACTATCATAAAAATATTTTGTAAACTTGAAGGCACAAATGTCATTCCCCCTGAAATTAAGAGCAAAAACTAAAAGTATGCTCACACTTGGCATAAGAAGAAATGCAAGCTTACCAATACTCCAGCACCTTCACCCATAACAAAGCCATCTCGATCTTTGTCCCATGGCCTTGAAGCAGTTTGTGGGTCATCATTTCTCTGAGACAATGCCCTACATGCAACAAAACCCCCCAAGCCAATAGGAATAATTGCTGCTTCAGTTCCACCAGCAATCATCAAATCAGCCTCACCTCGACGGATGTGATTCGCAGCAGCATAGAAGCAATAATTGGATGTAGCACAGGCAGTTGAAATCGAATAATTCGGACCCATAAAACCAAGATCAATTGCAAGTAAAGCAGACCCCATGTTTGTTATAGCATAAGGAATGAAGAATGGGGTTATTTTCCTATGACCCTTCTCTATTAGTGCTTGAACACCATCAGAAAAGACTGTAAGACCACCCATTCCTGTTCCCACAAGCACTCCTGCTCGCTCCTTATCAATCTGCAATAAACATCAATAATTAATTCCAGAGAGTCACATATATTAAAGAATGAATGAGAGCACATTGAGTGAACAAGCGAAACTCATAAGCAACTGGCATTTCAAGGCATTCAAGACAAATAAACAGATTAATCTTCACCTATAGAAATATAAAACTTAAACTAATCAACGATCAAAATATAGTTTGTTCAATAGTCATATCTGAAATATAGTCAACACGGGTAAAACCATTCACTGTCCAAAACTTCTAGAAGAAGTTCACATAAACTAGAGATCAGTTTTCCCTAGAGACATGTACAAGGTAGTATCAGTCTAGACCAAACTAGTCGGTTAAACAAACAGGACACAATCTGGTCTGAATGCACAAAGCAGCCACCACCCACCATGAAAACTACCCAATGAGATGCTCTACCCATAGTTCACAGAGTCATGAAACTGTTTCAAAGCCACAGAATTCCCAGAAAAACCAAAAGCAATCACTGAAATCTGGAAGGATCTACTCAATGGTGGCAGAAGAGCACCAAAACTATATATTTTCAGATTTTGCACTTCCACTGGAAATATTCAATTTATACATATGATAATAGAAAAAGAAAATTGAATTAAAAAACAAATCAACCCATATTGATTTAATGCACTATTGCAACATGGAAAGGACAATTAACCCAAAAGGTTAAACAGCATATGTCATGAAAACACCTGCAAATTCAAGTTAAAAACTCCGAATTAATATCTCAAATCAAAAAGTTCCTTTAAGTCCTAGAGTAGCCAGTGCCCAAAGTTAAGGAGTTTAAGTTATAACCAATTATCATGGAGCTAGAAAGTCTTCCACTAATCGAACCCTGGCTCAAGGTAAGCATCGAGAATCTACCATGTTAGCGGTTAGCCAATGCCAAGAGGAAGAAGGTAACTGTTACTGCCTAACAAGAAAATCCAAATTAAAACACATCATTAATATCTTGGCATCCCGAATGTGTAAGAAACTTCAGCTATGCCAGATAGGAAATGGCATCCTTATAACTTTTCATTGCATTGATCAAATCAGGAAGAAGGAAACGAATCATGAATGTCCAAAACTTGGAGATACTAGGAAGCTAAAAAGATCAGTATGGTCCCATACTCTTTATCAAAAAAACAAATAAATGAATGAATATGGTCCCATATCTTGAGAAAAGGAAAAAGAAAATACTTTTCATGATCTAGTTTAAAGCTGAGAAGCCATCAACAAAGTTCATTAACCTCGTCGACATCTAAAACTTTTTAACCCATTCAAGAGACACCTTTGCAGGATACAAAAGACAACCGCTTACTCCACTCAAATGATACGTTTATAAAGAATGATTTTTAAAATCAAACATTAATTAAAAAAAAAAAAGAGCACAGAAGGATATCCAAGTCGAAATTTCGACCAGCATGTCTATTATTGCCACCAAAGAAACTTATAAACAATTAATTCATTCACGCATAACTTACTCTCACCACAAACCAACAAATTGGCAACTCTTAGATCTATAATTCAGAAGCAATATGCGAAACAGTCGTTCTACAAATAATCGCAAAAGTAAAAAATGAAAATTCAACTTAACCTTCTTCGAATTATCCCCTCCAAGATCTGCATCTTCCAGGGCCTTCTTGCCAGCAACAATGCAGTACCTCAAACAATCGTCGAGCCTCCGGTCATTCTTGCCATCAATATACCCCTGCGAAGTGAAGCCACGGATCTGGCCGCCGAACCGGGTCGGAAACTTGCTGGCGTCGAACCGGTCAATCATTGTGATCCCACTCTCACCCAACAACAATTTATCGTAGTAAGCATCGACATCATTGCCGAAGACGGAGACCAAACCCATGCCGGTAATGACGACGCGCTTCTTGGGGTCCTTCTCGCGCTTGGGAGCGGATTTGGTGGAAGAAGCGGTGATGAAGGAGGGTTTCTTCGTAATGGGTCTTGCATTCTTCGGCCGAGTGAAGGTGGCTTTCTCGCGAAGTGGGTTTAGTGGCGATGCATGTATAGATGTCATTTGAAGAGATTGCATGTTTAGTGTTTGCGTTAATGTCTCTGTGAGAGCGGGGAGGGGGTGGCAGACGAGGAAATATAAAGATGCAGAGGCGATGATAACGATGAATGGTTTGGTTGAATTTCAAAAGAAACTCCCAACACTTTATACAAACTTCAACTTTTAGTGTTAAGCTAAGCTGGACTGGAGTTTTGGCCGCTAGGAGGTTGAGCTACTATGTTTACAAATGCCACGTGAAGAGATAGATCTTAAGAATTAAATTCATTCAAACTGAACCTCGAATTGATTTTCAAGCTTTCTCAATTCTCGTAATTTGTCAAACACGTCCTCTGATAAATAATAATAATAAATATAAAATGATTTTTGAGAAATTTAAAAATAGGGATAAGTACAAAAATTAAAAAAAAAAATAGGTGTTTTAAAATAATTAAATCCTCATTTCATTTTATTGCTCGACCAACCGACGATTCAAGATGGGGAATTACCAAAAATAGCCATATTAGAAGGGGTTCTTTCAAAAATAACCAAGCCTCCATGTTTCTCTCATTCATCTAGTCTTCAACGGTAATATTTCCCTAATATTTCCTATTTACCCTCACCTCTATTTATAAAAATTAAATAAACTGCACAACAGTACCATGAACAGTACCGAACCATCAAATGAACAATAAACAGTATCCAAACCGTCAGTGAATAGTAACATGAACAGTACCATCCGTGAATAGTGTCGAACCGTCAAATGAATAGTGAACAGTGTCGAACTGTCAAATGAACAGTATCGTGAACAGTACCGAACGGTCAATGAACAATGAACAGTGTCAAATCGTCAAATGAATAGTATCATGAACAGTGCCGAACCGTCAAATGAACAATGCCATGAACAGTACCGATAGTCATATGAATAATGAATAGTATCTGAAACGTCTGTGAACAATACCGTAAACAGTATCGACCGTCAATGAACAGTACTTAGAGAATATGAGGGTAAATAGGGAATATAAGGGAAATATCACTCTTGAGGGCTATATGAATGAGAGAAACATTGAAGCTTGGTTATTTTTGAAAGACCCCCCTCCAATATAGCTATTTTTGCTAATTCCCCATTCAAGATCGATGTTCAACTAATACAAGTTAACCGACGCTCTCCTTTCTTTTGTCAATCAAAAACAACATTGTACACTTTTCTACACTACTTTAAATAATAAAAAAATTTAAATTTATTATTTTTCTAAAAAAATATTTTTTTACTATCTTTTTGTTATTTTCTATAAAGTCTCACCAAAATTTGATAAAATTATTATGTTAAAAGGTGATTAGTAAAACAAATATTTAAAAATAAAAACATAGCAAGGAGAAGATTTATAATCTATTTTCACTGAGAATCAGAATTGAATGATAAAACAAAATTACCGAAAGCATTAAATTAGAATAAAACTTACATTGGCGACAAAAGAATCAGAATTGAAATAAACAACTGAATGGAAAGAGTCAGTGGTGTGTGGGAAGGTAAGAGTTCCGAAAACGAAATAGTTATGTTGGTTACTTTGTTCAATTGGAAAATGGTTGATCGATCATGCTTATTGGCATTTTAGACTTAACAGTTTGTTGCTACACGATAAATTTAACTAAGCTAAGAAAACAGAACAGCTTAAATTTGTTTTAGTATAACATAAGCATGATGTTTTTTTTTTTTTTTTAAATTATTAATGTAAAATGTATTTGAAATTAATGTTTTTTTGGTCGTTCTTATTAACGGNAACATAAGCATGATTTTTTTTTTTTTTTTTTAAATTATTAATGTAAAATGTATTTGAAATTAATGTTTTTGTGGTCGTTCTTATTAACGGATGTGTTTGCCTGGTTCGGACGTGGCTGTCCCAAGTGTCCAAAAAATGCGACTCTTCCCTAATCCTTCAAGCCTTAGGTTCCGGAGTCTTCCAAACAATACCTAACTCAATAAATTTTGGACTATAGTACCCCTTAAGACGTCTAAAATTCTTCGTACTTCAACCCTTCATAGACGGCATGTTTTAAGGGTAATTTAGTCTTCTAAGAAAATACCTCTAAACCCTCAAAAAAAAAAAAAAAAAAGTTATTTCTCTTCAAGCGTTCCCTTCCCTTTCGCTTCTCTTATTATTTCCTCCTCCTCCTCCGTGAGCCTCACAAAAATCTCATCCTTCTCGCTAAAACCCTTAAATAATTTTATAGTCCCCTCTTTGGCCCTTCGAAGCATTCTCATCTTCCTTTGCGATGTTGGCGTCCAGGGTTTTGTCCCGCGTCTCTCGGGTCGTTGGTCGACGCTCCTTGCTTCTTGCCTCTGCTTCGAAGGAGCACCAGTTACCCGCGCTCTCCTGTCAGCTACAGTCTATTGTTTATGAATCTCCTAACAAGGTAATACGACTAAGTTTCAATATTTGTGTTTAAATTCTGACTAGGGTTTTATTAGGGTTTTAGACGTTTTTGTAAATTTGACTCTTTTAATGAATTCTTAGTTTTATTTGTTTATGAAACATATTTTTGGTGTTCGCCTCTTAAAGTTTGGAGGATTTGTGTGATTCTAGATATTAAAGTTCAGAATTTTGAGGAGTTACGAAAGGCTTGAACCCCGTGAATGCTGGGGTTTAATAGCTCTTTAGGGGTTTGGGATTATTTGGTATTGTTATTGGTTAGATTTGGAATGTTTTTATTGCTTAATGTTATGAATTGATTTGAATTAGAATTAAACAGTATTGGTTTATATGCTTTTTTTTTCATCAACTTTTAGTAAATGTGTGATCAGGGTATTATTTGGGTTTAAGGCTTTTTTTTCCTTTCTTTCTTTCTTGTGAGTTTATTTGATCAGGATTTTATTAGCGTTTAAGGTCTCTGTGTGATCATGTTGAGACTCTAGCGTTATTTCCACTTTCGGTGTCTGAGTATGAATTTGAGAACTCAAAAAGTGCCTGAATTCTATAAGTTTGAGTTTAGTGGCTTTTTCTTATTTAGTAAAGACTCAGACCATAGGTAAAATTTAATATGAACTGGGAATTAAGATTGTAGATTGAACTGTCTTACTTTATCAAGAAACTTGATCAGATTTTCAGACTGTGTCTGCAATTTTGTTCTATTATGGGTAAGAATTTCCTTTTTTTTCTTTTTTCTTTTTTCCTTATTTTATGATTATCTTTCTCTTTTATTGCCTTTTCAAGGCTTGACTTTTCTCTTTATAGGTTTACGTAGATATCTTTGCTTGGAATGTAAAATTGCAATTTTTTGACATTTTTCTGTGCCAGTTGGCTGTAAACCAGGTGTCTCTTTTTCATCATTCGGCACTCCATTCATCCCCATTTCATCGGTTTGGGTTCTCATCCGCATCCCCTGAACCTAATGAAAAGGAACATGGGAATGCTGCAGAAAATAATGGTGCAGAGTCTGCAAAGCTGAATGGAGATTCTAAAGCTTCTGATAAAGCGGAGGATGCAGGTTCTGGAGGAACAAAAGTCACTGATCAAACAAAAGAATCAGGTTTTGATTTGGAATCCCAATCTACCATGTCCCAATCTGTCAAAAGAAGGAGAAGAGGTACTAAACGAACTGCATTTTCTGATTCAGATTCGGAAAGTGAGAGCAAACTGTCGAGGGAGGATTTGATCAAACTTTTGGAGGAGAAAGAAGAACTCGTGAAGACAAAGCAAAAGGAGATGGAAAACATGCAAGATAAAGTTCTTCGTTCTTATGCGGAAATGGAGAACATCAAGGACAGGACTAGGCGTGAAGCAGAGAATTCAAAAAAATTCGCCATACAGGTTTGTTTGTGGCATATTGCCTACTTCAATATTGAACTGTGTATGGTGCTGTATTTTTTGTATTTTTTATTGATTTTTATTTCAAAATGTGCTACAGAATTTTGCAATGGGTCTGCTGGATGTTGCTGACAATTTGGGGAGAGCTTCTTCAGTTGTCAAAGAAAGTTTCTCAAAGATTGATACTTCTAATGATGCTACTGGTGCTGTGCCACTTCTAAAGTCACTTCTGGAAGGTGTTGAAATGACTGAGAAACAGCTAGGAGAGGTAAAATTTTCTTGTTGCTTCACCAAGTCACCACTATGAGGCTTCTTGAGAACTTGTATGAAGCTGAATCTTATGGATATATATTGCTAATTTGATTCACATATTGTATCTCATGGATAGATTTAAAAAAAAAAAAAGATTGCACCTTGCTGGTTTTTTGCTTAAGTTATTTTTAATCACCTTTACCTTGGACAGAAATACATTATATGCCAGGAACATCTGGCATCTAGATTTTTAAGATTAGGAGCTTGGTGATACATCTAGGGCAAAGATGAAGTCTAATTATTTACTGATAAGCTTTAAACATTTCTGTTTTCAGGTATTTAAAAAGTTTGGATTAGAAAAATTTGATCCTACGAATGAAACGTTTGATCCAAACAAGCATAATGCAGTGTTCCAAGTACCAGATAATTCTAAGCCTCCAGGCATCGTTGCTCACGTTCTGAAGGTAATTGAACTGTACATTACCAAAGTACTTTTGTTATATACTTCATATAAGTGTAATTGGCAGACGTGAAGGCCTCAGTGATCACTTGTTCCTGTTACGAGATTATCTGTTTCCTGATCTTGAAGGGTTGATATTGCTTTCAGTCGGTTTTTATCCCCAATTCATTTGCAATGGTATTCAAGGCTTAGCAGGCCATGAATTTTAAAGTAATTAAAATGTACTTTTTTCCGTGTTGCAGTCAGGGTACATGCTTTACGACCGAGTTATTAGGCCTGCTGAAGTTGGTGTCACTCAATCTGTGGAAGATAATGCCACTGAGAATAAAGAGGCTTGACCACAAAGGCTCCAACGATTGAAGATATGGCTTGGTGTAGTCCAAAAAACATATCCTCGAAAATTTTGCCTTTGTACCAGTGAGAAAAGATGAAACATAATGGTTTTCCTGTTTGTTGATCTGATACCCAGCCCAATTCATAGAACAATTTTTTATTTACAAGCCTTTTGTTGCTTAGACATAAATGACGATGCGCTGTGCAGTAGTAACTTTTTTTTTTCAAGGTTATAAATACAATTTTGAGCTTCATGAGCATGACCCTTTCCATTCCTTATTCTAACTTACCAACCTAAAATTTGACAACCAATCCGTGCAAAGCTCAATTACACAGAGAAAAGTAGGACGACCAATCTATGCAAAGCTCAATTACATAGAGAAAAGCAGGCCCATACTTAGCCAAGATTCCTATTCGCAATAAGATAAAATAATATATACAGCCAGTAATATATGAACAAGAGGAAACATCGTTTTATCATTCCACAGTAAAATGCCGACGCTTTGGCGCTAAAATGAGTCGCCAAGCACCGGCTTCATCAGCTGATCCTCATCCTCTTTGCTCTGGCTGGCAGAATCATGGTCGCCATTGTGGCCTTTCAAGCGCAAATCCAAATCCAAATGACTCACATTGGGTTCCTGCACAAGAAAGGGATCGTTTTTCTACATTAACATGCAGATTGTCCATAAGTTCTAGCGTAGAGATATGCTGCTCTTTGATATACCAAGCTCATTAGCTAAGCAACAAGACCGGCAAACGAACAGCCCCCCTCTCACCAACTCATCCGTTTGGATGATGTGATACTTCATGCCTCAATCAATCTTTTAAAACCACACTTGCACAATTATTCCTTCTTATTCAATAGGTATACTTAGAATTCCTCGGAAACTAAAATATGAGACATTGTCTTCAAAATGATGCAATAATTTCACACCACTTTTCCTGAATTAAGAAATGAACTCAATACAGAATGCAACACTACCAAGTCTTTCAAGCCAGAAGAAGTACCATTCCGAGGGCACTTGTATTTGCTACCTACATGCAAGACACTGTCTGTTCAAAGAACTAGTGATTTGATTTTCTGAAAGAGAGCAATGCTTGGCCCAAACTATGTGCTCTTGGTTCTTTTATGCCAGTATCTCAAGCCTCACAGATACATACATGGGAAAAAAATACCTGAATTTTCAGGCTAATTGAACTCAAACCTATGCAAAAGTAAATGTGTTACAGTAGCAAATTTTAGAAATGAAAGGGTTACTGGTACGCTTCACCCTTCTTGAGTGTGTTCAAGAATTATTTTGAATTCAAAGGCAAGTAGAGACACAAAAGACAGAATTTCAATCAAGAAAATATAAAGCACTCACATAACCACAAGAAAGCAAAAGGCGCACCAAGTGAAGCAATGAGAAAAAATTCGCAAACAAGGAATATAATGAAGTAGATGAAGATGCATGCCACCACTATTTTAAATTTTACAAAACTGAACCGTTCAAATAAAGTAAAGATGGTATACTAAGTTTTACCTGAATTTCTTTCACCAAGACGTTGTCAACATTCAGTTCATTGGTCTTGGATGGTGACCAGTCTGTAAATAGGTTGGTCTCACTTTCTTTAGCTTCCGTCTCATCCTTTTCTTCAACAGCCTTTTTCCTTTTCTCTAGAACAGCAATCTGAACAAAGAAAGCAATCAAACCATGCTTTAGTTTAGACAATGAAAACAGAGCAACTGCAAATGAGAATGTCACATGAACACTAAGAAAGAAGAAACCTCAAAAAACTAACCTAGAATCCCTCACAATACTAACCTAGAACCTCTCAAAGAATGATATTACTTGGCCGCTGAAACAAAAAGCCATCGACCAAAAAAAAAAAAAAAAGGGGAAATGGATGAACTATCGTATTCTCCAAAACTTTTACATTTGACAGGAATACTAAACCAACATCGTTATTTTAAGCAATTCATCAATAAACAATTTTGAAAAGTAAGGCATATCACAACTCCTCGAGCATTATTCTACACTTACACAAACATTTTCAGTATTACAGTCTTGAAATTTTTATGGACCTTCATTGAGGTTTAACTAAAATAAGAACAAACACCACCAGTTTAAAAATTCGTCCGAAAACCTCTCTTAAAGGATTCGAAAATTCTCAAAAATTTCTCTTAAACATCATCAAGGATCTCCCTTCAACTTCTATGAAACTGGAATGAAATTTACAAAACAAAACAAAAAACGATAATAAAAAGAAAAAACAAAACTATAACCCACCATCAAAAAGCTAGAAAAATCATTCAAGTAAACAAAAAACAGTTCATAATACTAGAACTTCAAAAAAAAAAAAAAAAAGGCAGCCAACTTTAGTGTGAGGAAACAAAAACCTACTTAAAACCCACAAAACCCGTTAAATAGAACATTAATTGGACACACCGTAAACACTATCTATACGTATATACTTATATACAGACACATGTACATGAACTTACAGGAGTGTAACGGAACCTTCGTTTCGGCGGCTCATCCGGTGGAGCTGCGCTGGTATCGGAGGGGTTGGAGGAGAGTGGAGTCCACCTACAGAGGAGGAGAGGAGAAGCATCGTTGTTGTTATTGTTGCTGCTTCTGTTGTGGGCGTTGGACTGAGTGATACCGGAGGAGGATGATGAAGAAGAAGATGACACGTGGACCCACTTCTTCTTCCACTTCCTGACAGGGCCGTTGAACACCGTTTGCGTCGGGCCGTAGCGGGCCGAAGCCCGGCCCAGTCTAGCTCCCACACCATCCATTTCCCCTCTTCAAGAAGAGCCGACTTTTTTTACCGGGTTTTCTGGCGACAAAAAGGCGCTCCAGGTAAGGTGAGTCGGTGAAGGTTCGACTAGTACTATGTTTATTTTAATTTAACTAGTTTTATTTATTTCTCAATCACTTCACCTGCGAGTGTAAAGGAGAAGATCATTAGTTACGACGTCGCTTTTGCCAAAGCAAGTCCTGGCGTTTTTGTTAAGCGTCAAATGCATTTCCACACTACACTATTCTGTTCATTTCCTTTATAAACTTATTTGTTTATTTTTCTTTTTTATTTATGCTGTGAAATTGAAATTCATATAATCAACTAAAGTCACTAAGTTCACTTTTAAGGCAACATTAATTGATTATTTGCAAGGTATAAAAAAATTAAAAAGAAAGATATAATTTATCTAAAATTAATTTAATAAAAACTAATAATTTTATGTAAAATTATTTGGTAATATCATAAACTTACTTTTGATAGCCTATTTTGACGATTGCTCACTTTCAATCTATCAGAATTCGTACATCAACAGATCTCATATATCTACAAATTAAATAATATTTTAGTTTTTAAAATTAGTAATTAAGTAATGCCGCGTAAATAAATAAGAAACAAATGTAATTCAGAAAAGATATCCAACGCTGCGTTTTGACCCCACAAGTTACAAGTCGTTCTCTAAACGCATCGTTCGGCCTGTAGTTCACGGTGTGACCGACTACTGACGATTCACGAGTCCGAGTTCTGAGACCGAGTCCATCGAGTGCTCAGCCGACACGAAGCAAAGCTCTGGAGAAGATGGAGAAGAAAGTGACTAGAAGCTCGAAGAGAGCGCAATCGTCTTCAGCTTTATCTGCCTCCAGAGCAGCCTCCAATCAGTATACTCTTCTCTTACTTTCCCCTGCGTTTGGTTTCTAAGAAAACCGGAAAACTACGGAGAAAGATATATTTATTTGCTATTTTTGATATACTTTTCTTGGTAAGCAAATGAGATTTTAGTTTGGAATTATGTAGGAAACTGCTATTGAGGGTAAATTCTGATGAAAAGACGAAGAAGTCCAGCAAGAGAGCCAACTCAGCGAGGAGAGGAGCAACGAAGCAGAAAAAGAAACATGACAAGTTTGATGCTAAGAAGCCTAAGAAACCCCCCACAGCTTTCTTCTACTTCTTGTATGTCTTTTCTGTTTCCAATTTTAATTACTGCATTTATTTATTTTTAGAAAATTTAACAGTTAGCCAACGTTTTTAATCTTCTCGGCAAAACAAACTAGAGGTGGTTGATTAATTAATCACAATGAAAAAGTGAACCCTAACCTAATGTTTCTTGAGTGGTTGGAAGTTTCAATCGATTCTTTGCTTGGCATCAACTATGGAGGGAAGAGAATTGCAAGGGTTAGGTTGAATAAGTTTCTTTTTAGGGGATCATAGGTTTACATCTTTTGAGGGTGGGTCACTTACCTGGAAATTATATTTAGCTCTCCTTAGGTTTTAAGTTGAATGAATCTACTATATGCACTAGACCTTCATCTGCAATTTTTGAAGGCTAATAATTTAGCTCCACAAATTTCTGCTATTGTAAATTATGGGTCTGTTCTCTCTGGCTTTTCGCTCATAACCTTTTATTGCTTTTAAAATAATTCTTAGTTTTTCTTAAGTTGTTTGTACTGGAAAGTAATCAGTATTTTGTCAATTGAAGTGTGATACTTGTAAGCTTTGAGGACTTGTTCTCTGCTATGTGCAAAACCTCTATTTTTTGGATTTCAATCTCTTAACTGAATTCTTCTCTGATTGTCAAGGGAGGACTTTCGTAAAGAATTTCAAGAGCAGAACCCAGATGTCAAGTCAATGCGCGATGTATGTACTGGATTGTCTTCTCATAGTTTGTCACTTTTACTCTCTTTCTCAATCTCTCTCAATTATGGTAAACGAATTATGCAATATTTTGGTTTCAGATTGGCAAGGCATGTGGAGAGAAGTGGAAAACAATGACTTATGAGGTTTGTTCCATGTGCATTGCTTTCTTTATAATAATGTTGTTAGGTAGTGCCAACTTTAGATTTTCTGTCGCATTTTCTCCCATTTTTTGTTTTGCCTAATATGATGGAACTCATTTTGTTTAGATTGGATGAACTAACTAGGACTTTTTCAGATATATGGATATCACATTTACATATAATTATCCTATCTATTTATTGCATTAGTCTCCTGTAATCATAATTTTCATAATTTCATAGACAGTTAGAGGCAATTTAACCCTCTCATTTCATGTGATTTGTAATTCTTAAATGTTTTTATTATTAAAAGAATTGATTTGATTGCAATAGTTTGTCGAATGTTAACTTAGTGACTTTTTAATTTTATATTGAACTTGTCTGGTATGTCAGGAAACCTACATTGCATCTTCATATTTTTTTTGTGCTGTAATTGAAATAATATGGGCAAATTTTGTGCCCTTGGGATTGATAACATTTATGTTATTTCCCTGGCATCATCTCAAGAATCTATGCTGGCTTTCTTTTATCCCATTGTATACACTTCACAAATTTTATCAATAGAAATAAGGGTATGTTATGTCGGTACAGCTTTGGTAAGACTTCTTCCTGCACTGCTGGGTTATTGTGGTGTTGGGTTTTCTAATCATGACATGGGTAATATAATGCCCTCAAATAGTAGTATGAACATTAAAAGCACTGGTAGGTTCTGAAATGAACTTTATAATATCAAATTGGTATACACTGTTGTTTTTATGACTGATGGCATGCATTAGCTAATAGTTTTTATTTATGAGATTGAGGGCAAAGGAGTGGAAATAACATTGTGTCAATTTAGTTGTGGTGCTAGCTTTAGCTCAGGTCATGCAATTCTGTGTGAGAAGAAGTTGAACATTATGATATAGCATTTAATCCTTTCTGAGACTGAAAATCGAAGTTGTTAGAACTGTCTAACCTCAATTTCGCTGCCTGTAGGAAAAAGTTAAATATTATGATATAGCCACCGAGAAACGAGCAGAGTTTGACAGAGCCATGGTGGATTATGTCAAGAGAAAGGTATCTGCTTTGCATTTAATTTAAACAGTTTTAAAAGCCCACTTTCATCTTTATTATTATACACTCATTTGTTGCACAGTTGTTATATACTAAGCACATTATTCAATCAACGTTGTTGCAGGAAAGCGGTGAAGATCAAGAAACTGAAGACGACTCTGAGTTTGATGATTATGCTTAAGGACATTGTTGTAGTAGAATGCTGTTTCAGTAGGAATAGGAGATACATGCTCTAATAGTTGTATATTAGTACACGTGGTTGCTAATGGATTGTCTCTGGCACTGAATCTGTTAATGTCTTATGTCTGTATCATTTTTGTGTAAATTACTGCTCGAAGTTGCATTGAGGTCAGTACAGTGAAGATTTGACAGCTAATGTGATTATTATTAACGTTTTGGCATTCGTGAATTAATCCTCATTGAAAGCTTTCCTTTTGCTGATACCCGGAAGTCACCAAAAAAAGTTACATCTTCTCCGTCTCAACTTTAACTGCCACTTCTGCTCTTGATTTCCCATCCAGTTTCCGTTCTTTAAAAGTGAGAGAGAATTGATTTCATCTAAACATTAGAAATGATTAGTGAAATTATCCTTAAGAAGCAACGTACAGAAAGTGTTGCGGCATCAGTCAAAGTGACTGGTATACTATTCGCAAATGCAGGAACAGGAGAAGAAAGCTTACCGTAGAGAATATTATTCATTAGAGAAAAGTGGCTTCAAAATTTTGTATACATATTTCTCAGAAACATAGATCCTTGTCTGAATCTAGTTAAAATATTATGTTTTACTTTTGTAGTTTCAAAGATTCTTCCTCAGACACAGCCTTTGTATCAGCTGACCTGCTTAGAGAATCAGCAATGCTCCTGACCTCCGCAATCATTGCAACAACATCATTTAGCTTGTTAACTGCAGAGCCCACGCCCTGTAATGCAAAACGTTATGATCATTAGTTCTTCATCCGAGAAATAACAGTTCAGTTGCTCACATCATCAAATTATTAGTGCAGAGGTTACATACCACACCCGCAGCGCCTGCTGTAATGGCCATTGGTGCAGTAACTACACTTATTCCAGATGCACACATCACAGGAATTTTGACAGCCCTTGATATTGAATATGCTGCAGCTAGTGTTGGTGTTGCCTATATAATCAAATAGATTTTCTTGTCAAAATCAAGGATAAATAGGTATTCACCATCGAACCCAGGTCAAGGTTGCACATAATTCACACAAATGTCTTAATTTTTAGAGGCTTTATCTATAACTTTCTTTATTATTATTCTTGCCTTCTCAATCAAACCGAGAACACCCGATTGGGAAGGATTGGAACATTTTCCTCCTTCAGTTTGGATGATATCAACACCTTCCCTTTCCAACAGCTCTGCAAGCTTGACCTGTTTAATATATAAAAGCTTAAATTGTATCATGTGAAACGCGAATGGTGTTGACAAGGATTCCCACTCTTTATGCAAAAATTCAGTATGTAACCTGATCAGGGAGGCTAAGTGTGTGAGGCACAGTGACTGATAGAGTCAGAGATGGAAGAATCCTCTTAGTCTCCTTTGTTAGATTCAATATCTGCAAAAAGTATGTGCAGTAGAATTGTTAAAGAGAGACCACTATAAGCTTCATGTGGAATTTGCTGAGGTTCTATCATTTAATTGCATTAAGAAATTTGTACCAAAATGCAAGAGCAATAAGCATGAATTAAAAAGTCTTGATACCTGCTCTGGACTGAAAACTATGCCCGTCTCATAAAAGGAATCATAATTTCCAATCTCCACCTGCATAGACCATCATCTCAACACTACATTAACCAAATTATTCTAAAGTTTGTTCTCATTTCAAGTAGCATTGAAAATGACAACAGTCACACAGAAATTCAGACATATCAACTCAAATATTAAATAGAAGTAACTGAGTTTTGGTCAAACCATTTGTGCTCCAGCATCGACAGCCGCTAAAAATGCTGCGGGATCCACCGAAGAAACACAGACCTGAACATATGAGTTGTGAAATAACGATCAAGATACCCTTATAGAGATTAATAATTTGGTTTAATCCATATTAAATGATCAAGAATTTACTGGGAGAGAAGTCAAGCTGATGGCCAACTTCACCAACTCTGGGTCACAAGCTATATCAACATGAGTTGCTCCTCCCTGCATGGATGATCAGATATATTGTTAGAAAGTTTAACAGTAATTTGAGAGGCAGTAACTAATACAAACTATGCAAATCTAGTAATGGAGGAGACAAAAGCTTTCAAGCATATCATGAACCTATAACCAATTTCAATCATAAGCCTGCTTAAAATTAACAGTGAAGCGTCATCTTGAGGAGAACTTATTTACAAATGTTGCTTAAAAAACTAACCTTGTCTGCGGCAGTAACAACTGAAGCAACATTGTCTCTATCAAAGTTCTGCAAACCCGAAATAACCTGCAGGGATCCAATTAAAACCAGATTTCAATAAAACTGGTTTTTGGGAGAAACATACAGATGATTCTAAGCAATCATACTCTCCCACAAAGTAAAATCAGAATCTTTCATGGAAATATTCAGGAAAATAGCAATTTCACCTTAAATTACTTGTGTACAACAATAATAAATTGACCATCCATATGTAATCAGCTGGCTAAATCAAATTCTATCTTGTGCTTAGATTCATAGTCTCTTGTCTTGCACCACTTCGATATAATCTTTTATATCGAAAGACTTGTAATATATAAAGAGAAGTGGAGTTGACAGTACCTTGAGAGATTTTCGTTCATTAAACTCTTTCAAGACCAACTCTTTGGTAGTTGAGAGCAGTGCTTTGGTAGCGAAAGAAGCTCTTGTTTTCAGAGATGTAGAGTGCCCCACAGAAAGAAAGTTACCCAGAAGAGGGTTGTGGTACGGCTTCAACATGGTCTGAGAAGAAGGTGAAACCGGCATCCAGATTGCGGAATTCATCAGCTCTTTCTCTCACACTCGGCCTGCTTGGAGTTGGAGGGAAGAGATAAGAGAGTTTGGATGTTTCAAAGCAAGATATTTGGTTGGTTTATCTTGTCCATTCTCTCCATTCTCTGCCACTGTCACAGGGAACAGATAATATTTAATTAACCAACCAAAATATTTACCTAAATATTCTTAATTATTTCCATGAAGACAATTTGCATATTGATTTCAAGCACGCAAAATATAGTTTTCAAATCTATTTCTTGTCTGCATTTACCGATATATTTTCTTCTCAATTACCAATTAATTCATTCTTCAAAGTTTTTGCAACAAATTAAACAACCTGTCATTCTCTCAGAAACAATAAATGGCAGCACGTCATTAACGAAAGTAAAGACGACAAGTCGTCCACATATCCTCCAACAAATTAAACTAAAAGATAAACCATTCATAAACTTTGAATAATCCATTCATGTAAAAATAAATCAATATTGAATAATATTCATGTAATTATACAAGTTATAATTATACTTGCTAATGAAGTTCTCAGCGTAAAAACAAATTAAAATAGATTTAAGGGAAAATTATAATTAGTTCTAATTGTGGGTTGGATAATCCAAGTTAGGCTTTAATTAAACTAAGCTCAATTCCCTTAATGTTAAGTTGGATATTTACAGTTAAAATTAATTGAAATTTTTTGGTGTCATCGGGTCAGGATTAGAATATTTTGTTCATCCAAAATAAATTTAAGCATATGTTAGAACCATGCATGCGAATTGTTCTAATTGCTACCCAACCGTTATGTCCTCTTTTCTTTTCCGACCTTTTAAACAAATCTATTACAATATCTTTTGCCTCCCCGACGCGACGGAAAGAGGGAGTTTACGGTAGCATGCACGGTGGCCGTGGCAAGAAGCTGACGGTGGAGGAATTAATAGCTGTGCTGCCATAATCTAAGAGGAACAAAAATTGCTGGATGTTCAAAACCAACATCACAATCAAATAAATCTTGCTCCAGCATGTATCATTTTGAATATAACCAGCAGAAATGGCATCTGGCAAGGCGAGAACCCACTCTTCGGAACCTTCCCTCCTCATTGACCAACTAGCCCTTATCATTTTCGTCACTCGCTCTCTCAACTTTGTTCTTAGACCTCTCCGTCAACCTCGAATTTAACATATTTACATAATCTTTAGCTTAAATTTTTTTCTCGTTTCATGAAAGATCAATGCATGCAGAATAGTAATTAACAAAGTAAAGTATTGATTTCATTTAGGGTGGTGTGTTGTTAGGTCCATCATTCTTTGCCATGGGACCCTACTTCTGCTGATCATTGTTTGCTGTAAAAACAATTATCGCACAAGAGACTGTGGCATACATGGCCCTGGATTTCTACATATTTTTTCTTGCTTTGAAAATAGACATTAACTCTATTGGGAAGCCGGCAAGAGAGAGATTAGTGTCGCCGTTGCGGGAGCATTGATTCCTATGGGCATGGAAGCTGGCCTGTTTTTCCTCGCTTCTTCCATCAATGGTTACTTGTTTTGGGGCCTGACGCTCTCCGTTACAGGCTTCCATGTGATTTTGAAAGATCTCGAGCTTCTCCACTCGGATATTGGACAAATGGCCATGTCAACTGCCATGATTAACGACATTTTCTCTTGGACTCTGTTGGCTATTGTTGTGCCAATACGTTTAACTCCCCATAATGCCCCTTCTACTGTCACTTCAACGACTGCCTTTATATTACTATGCATCTATGTGGTCCGTCCAGCTCTTGCGTGGGTTAATTGCCAGCGAGTACTATTTGTGTTTTGTTCTAATTGGGGTTTTGCTATGTTCATTTATTACAGAGATGTGCGGTACTTACTCCATTGTTGGAGCTTTTGTTTCCGGGATTAGAGTGCCGCGTAGGGAGACTTTGAGGACTTTGTGTCTGAGATCATGCTGCCGCTATTCTTAACTACTGGTGGGATAAGAACCAACCCTACATTGTCACGGACTGGCTCCCGACCTGCTTGATTGTACTCATGGCTTGCTTTTATAAGATTCTGAGTACAGTCTTGGTTTCTCTGCTCTACAACAATATGTCAGGCCAAGAAAGTTGGGCTCTTGGAGTACTTATGAACAGCAAAGATGTCTTGGCATTGATCATTCTCTTGGGTTGGGACGAAAAGGTATGCTAGTCTCTTCGTAATTTAAGGGTGTATTCAATTAAGATTTTTAATGAATTTTAAATATTTTATAAGATTTTATAAAATTAAAAAGTTTAGGTGTATTCAATTAAGACTTCTATAGACTTTTAAATACTCTATAAAAGTCGTGAGTTATTCAATATAGACTTTTAAAGACTTTTAAAAAGTCTATAAAAGTCTTGGGGTATTCAATCAATATTTTTTAAAAGTATATGAAAGTCATAAGGTATTTAAAAAGTTAATGACTTTTATACACTTTTTAATGGAAGATATACATAATAGACTTCATAATTTTTCTTTTACTATTTGCTATGACTTTGAAAGACTTTCAAGTTTCATTTATTCCTCTCAATTCTCCCTTATTTTCTTTACCAACTCTCTTCACTTCTTCCATTCTCAGCTGAAGAACTTTACCATCTCTTGGATTTTGTGCTTACATATCCACTATAAATAATCACACAATTAAGCTATCTAGTTCCTAGAGTTTTTAATGCAGCTTCATCACCTACATCAGTACTATTACTTAGACAATTTTGATCCAATTTTTGAGACTCAAGAACAGCAAAGAGAGAATGCTAATGAATAGAGGGCTGCTATAGTTGTTGATATGTGGAATGATGTTGGACATATTAATAATAATGAATAGTAGAGACTTGTTGTTACCAAAGACGTTAAGGAATATTGAAAGAAAAATTTTAAATTGATATTTCAGTTATCTAGTTATGTAATTAGGATTATTTATAGATTTATCTATTTATTTATGAAATATATATTATATTATTTAAAGTACATGAAAGTTTATCAATCTCTTGTTAAAAAAGTCTATCAATGTCTATGAAAGTCTATAAATGTTTATTAATCTCTCAATAAAAGTCTACAAATGACTATGAAACTCATTAAAATAAAAATCTATAAAAGTCTTTCATAATCATGAAAAGTTTATAAAAATCGTTAGAAATCTATAAGTCTATAAAAGTCTTAATTGAATACACCTCCTTAAACCGTGGTTAGAATTTGTTGAGACAAAATTTTGACATGATATCTAGACACATAAATTTATAGTAGTGAGATGAATATTATTAATTATTAAATTATGCGAAATAAATAATTAAAAATCTTTATAAAAAAATTATGTTGAAAGATGCCAAACTATTAAATCAATTGGTTGTTTGTACTCTTAATATTAAAACATATAAATATTTGTCATAAATCAAAATTTGTAAGTATAAATATTTGTGTATGAGATTTAGTGGCTAGCTCCAACTCACAATTAATTATTCTCATGTTATTCAGGTTTTGGGCGACCGAGAGTATGTTTTAATGGTGATTGCTTTGGTGGTTATGACCGGCGCAGTTGCACCCTCTATTTACGAGCACTCGGAACGTATCCAAGGGCAGGACCATACAACGATCGAAACAAGGAGCCGAACACCGAACCATTTCATGCGTCCAACACGTGGACCACGTACCGGGCATGATAAACCTCTTGGGCATTCCCCTATCCACGTTTTCGCTCTCCACCTCGCGGCGAAGCTCATTGTCCATAACATGCGCTTGATCAAATCATCACAGCCTTCGAAAACCTGGAGAGCCAGAAAGCAGCCATCACGGTCCAATCCCTCACTGCATTGTCCCCTTTTATCGCCATATCAACGAGTTCAGGCTGGGGACAGCTGGTGAGCGGCAGGTGAGTTACTCTGAGAAGTGTGTGAACGATGCGGAAAATACATTATAAGGTTGATTTATACATGGTAGGTAGAGAAGCTGTGGAGACACCAATCACGGTTGGTTTGTTAGAATGGAGTGACTGCCCTGAGCTTGGAGCTCTTGGGGATCTGTTGGTATTTTCAGATCTTGTCAGAGGTTCGGTATTGGTTGTGCAACAGTTTGTTGGCGCTGCTGAAGATACTAACGCCATGTCGGTTGAAGTAATCCAAGGGGAAAAGGAATTAAGTTTCTTCAAGAATACAGAGATTTATGTTCCGTTGGAGAAATTAAATAAGAAAAATGGATCCTCAAACTTGATTTCCTTCCCCAAAAAATGGAAGGAAACTTATTTCCTTTTAACCCATGAAATATTAAGTTACTAAATGATCATATACATTTTTTATAATTCTGAAATATCCTTAATAAAATAATTATAAATAATATAAGTCAAAATGAAAAATTGAATTTATAGTTATGGCGACAATGGCACTGGTCGGCGGCCGTAATCATTCTATTCAAGGTCACCGTTGACACAACAGGAATCGACAAAAGACAATCTATCACGTTTTGTAGGTTTCATCGGTGAAAGACACTGTTTTTCAACAAACGACATGTTTAAGTGTAAATCAGAATAGAGATCCACCGTGCGCGAAAAATCGACGAGTCTTATACCATTGAAAGTTCCACGGAAGCAAAGATCTTTGAACACCAATCATCCGGGACCGAGCGGTGACATCCACGCGTCGCTTTGGTTGCTGCCAATGACGATGAACGGTGGCCGGCCAACCATTTGATTTTTACCGAAGTTTTTGAAAAATAATATATTAATTATTTATACTATAATAAATTTATAAAAATAACTTAAACTTAGTAATTTATATATCTATATAATCCTAAAGTATAGGTTTGTATAGTTGACACGTAAGATGACAAGTAGAATTTTTTAAGCTCTAAATTTTTGACAAGTAGGATAATCTTGAAGCATGAATTAATATAGTTAACATATGTAAGATAATAAATATAATTCTTGGTATTGATTGACATTTATTGGTGATAAGCAATAAGTAGTAAAATTCATGAATAAACTTTGTTGAAATATGTGGAAATGAACGGATCATGTTTTGATCAACATTTATAGGTAATAAGCAAAAAAGATTGCAATAAAGAGTGACATTCATACATAAACTGTTTGTATTCTTTTATGATTTCTAAGTTGATTAATATTAAGTGTTCTATGTAGGAAGCAATAAAGATTAAAATTCATGAACAAACGTTTTATATTTTCTTTTATAATTTCTAAGCTCATCAATTTATTGTTCATTATCAAAATTTATTGGTGATAAGCAATAAAAAGTAAAATTCATAAATAAATATTTTATATTTTATTTTATGATTTCTAACTTAATTAACATTTATTGTTCATGATCAATTTATTAGTGATAAGCAATAAAGAGTGAAATTTATAAAAAAAAAACCTTTTGTATTTTCTTTTACGATTTCTAAGTTGATGAACATTTATTGTTCTTTGTAGGATTTATAAATAAGAGCATGACTTTTAATCATTTTAAGTTGTTTTACTATCAACATTTTCAAGGTTTCGTTCATTTTCTTTTAAGAGGTAGCTTTACTTTTATCAATTTTATTCAATTAACCAAATATTATAAAATTTATAAATTATTATATTTCATTGTTATGCCATGAATTTAATTGAGAGATTTTTCTTAGTGTTTATTGTAATATGCGATTTGTTTGATTTATTTTTCTATACATTTCAAACTTCATCTATAACTTATTATTTATTTAGTTATTTCAGTAACAAATTTCTCATATTAAAGAGTATATGCTTTGTTGTAAGTACATGTCAAATTTGAAAGTTCTTCATGAAATGAGATTTTTTTATTGTTGCATGAACTCAAATAATTTAGATAGAAGAGTGACACTAAAAATAATATTATAAAAATAATTTATTGTGTAAAAAATCTAATATTTAAATGTACTATATTTTGTGTCAGCCCTTGAAGTATAGAATACAAAATGTAATTTGTAAATTAATTTAATATTGTTAATTATATTCTTTACAGGTATATCATCAAAATGTCTTATACTGCACTTAAAGATCTTGATGAATCACGAGATGATTGGATAATTACCGTCAGAGTAACTAGAATACGAAAGTGTCATAATTTCAAGATGAACAATAAACTCATTAGTATTGATATGATTTTTATTGATGACCAGGTAACAAATATATTGCTAAAAAGAATTTGATGTTTTATTTTTTGTCAATTATGCAATTTTGTTAAAATAACTAATTTTCATTCATTTTGCAGAATGAAGTTAATCATGCAACTATACCAAAAAACAAGGTTCCAAAGTTTAGGAACCGCATTCATAAAGGTTCAATTTATTTGATAAAGAGTAATTTTAAGAAAAAATATAAAAATTTTATTGACAGAGCAAGAAGAAGGAGAAAAAGAAGACAAATTAAAAAATATTATT
The DNA here is from genome assembly GCA_026225775.1 of Bursera palmeri. Lineage (NCBI taxonomy): Eukaryota > Viridiplantae > Streptophyta > Magnoliopsida > Sapindales > Burseraceae > Bursera > Bursera palmeri. The sequence continues at coordinate 3,545 of JANKKB010029652.1, read as the reverse complement.
TTCAAATAAGTGATCCAAAGAATAGATAATTTCAAATTGTAAGAATTTTATTTGCTTCTTTTGTTCTATAATCTTTGATTTTATATCTAAATATAGGATTTTCATCTTCTTTCAATAAAAACTTATTTAAAAAATTTATAAAATCATAAAATAATACAAAATAACAAATCCTATTAAATAAATATAACTGCGCAAAGTGCGGGTTTTTCATCTAGTTATTAATAAATAAAAGAATTTAAATTTAAAAAATTCTTATTGAAATTATTTACTATGGAATATTTTTTATTTGAATGTTAGGTTATTTTTCTTCAACTAATTTATGAGATTTTCCTTTCTTGTAAAGATTTTATTGCAAAACCAAACAAGGAAAATAACTTTATCTCTTTCCTCTCCTTCTATTTCCCTTTCCCTTTCCCTTTACTTAATTTATTATGAAATAGAACATTAAAAAAAAAACTCCCCAGTCTCCACTAATAGATATTAGATATGACGACGGTATCAAGAGATATCTTGTTACACGTTTTACTTAAAAGAATACAGCCGTCAAGAGTCTTGGCTTGAATGGTGTTCCCGTGTTGGCTTGAATTTTTCCAGCAAGACCCATTTGGACAACTTCTGCACGCGTTGATTGGTTCAAAGTCCAACTCTCTAATGCTTACAATTTTACGTTAAAACATTCTACACACAGTTAGGTGACAAGTCATATTTGAACTCTGCCGTTTTCTTTCATCTCTATGTAAAATTGCTTGCTAAATAAGTTTTAATTTATTGCGCAGTACAATGTATTTCACAATTTATTTATTTATGTATTATAAAATTTTGATTAAATAAAATAAATAAGAAAGCTTTCTTTTGTGTAAATGTCATATAGGTAGGAAGAAACCAACTACTGACCTTATTTTAAAAAGAGAAATTATTCTCATTTGACTTCATTGAGATAATCAGTATTTAATTTTACTCTTTATCATTAATTGTTATCATTGTCTAATTAAGTTTGTATTTTGATTTTAAAATTGGGTTAGCTTATTACGGTCTACGTCCCAGGGTCCTCCTCCTCTTCTCTTCGTTTTGCAGGAAAAGAGGGATGTTGAATGTTTTCAATGTAGTCTTCTTAGGAGAGAGATTATTTGAAGTAAAAAGAAAAAAAAAAGTGAAAGTAAAAGGAAAAAAGAAATATTATCTCGAATCCACTAATGGGATTGAATAGAACAACCTTGAAATTGCACAAATAGTTGAAGTTAAAAAATATTGTTTAGCAAGTAAGCACTAAACAGCCAAAACAGCAAATCATTTCGAGGGAAGGTGGCAATGGCGTGGTAAAGATAATTTTAAGTTATTCATAAAAAGGCAAGCCATCCAGCTATCAAGTCTATTTCTTTCTTCCTCTGTTTTTCAATAACTAAACATAACGACAAGAGAGAAAGAACCGAATCCTCAATTTCCAAAAGGAAAGATCGAGCGTGAGAGAGAGAAAAAGAAGTTTCATCATTCATGTTAATAATTATGCATCAAGCATTAGCTCTATACATCATCATCATCATCAAGTTCAAGAACATTGGCATCATCATCAACAACTAGTGCCAAGTTCCAACATTAATTAATTAACAAAGCAAATTAGCTAGCTTCATCAGTCACCCCACAATTTGATTCAGCGAGAAAGAGACACATAATGTTGCAGAACATCACGCAGCCACCCACCCCAGAAATGAACCACTTGCATTGACGAATCTCGAGCTGCAGAGAAGGTTAACTGAAGCAAGCAGATCCACACTCAAAACCCTTCTGAAGTCACTCCCTCTCTTCCTCTTTCTACAAGTTCTAGTGACGTTGAAGCATGATTTTCACAGTTACAACCCAAAACTGATGAAGAGATCTAAAAATAAACGATCAAAAAAGAGGAAATTGATAAAATAGATGGGTAGATTACACGCAAAAAGGGGTCAAAAGTGGCAGCCACAGCAGAGAAAGAAGAAACAAAGAGTTGAAACCAAGACAACAGCTTCGCAAACAGAAACGATCTTGAAAAGAACGTCATCAACGAAAGAAAGCTGGAGATTGAGCCTCTTCCACTTGCCCAAGAACTTCCATCTCAGCGACTCCCTCTTCAGCAGCCTCTTGAACATCACCCATCTCTTGCTTTTCGTGCTTGCCATTTCACCTTCTTGGCTTCGTCAAAGTCTCTGGCTGGTAGTTGTTTTGTTCAGATAGAAACACAGATGGACAGACACGAACGGGTGGTTATATATATACACGCACAAACACAAGAGAGGGAACGTTGAATAGCTTAAGAAATATTAAACAAGGTTATTCAGAAGTGAGGATATTTGTAGCATTTTGAAATTTTATAAGGGCTTTCCTGGTAATTTACGTGGTTGGTGTGGGGGAGGAATAAACCGCTCCGCGTTTTCATGGGTCAAAATCAAAGACGCAGGTAACGTGGGGGAGTGAACTCATGAGTTATGTTGCGTCTGTAAAGAAATTAAACGACAACGACAAAAGAGCAGAAGGCTATTTCCAGGAGTGCTTGTCACTCTTCCAATCCTACAGCGAAGTTGTGCGGTAGTGGAAGAAGCAGTAGAGGACCTGGAAATAGAGGTTGTAAACGTGGTCGTTTATACTGTATTGTTTTATATTTCGGAAAGTGAGAACCTTAGACACCAATTACATATTGTATAGAAGAGATATTTTAATGTAAATTTTTTATATAATTTACTGCTTCAAATTTTAATGATTGATTTTATCTAATCTAATGGTTAAAATAATTTGGTGGGTTGACATAACTAAATATTAATTTTTCACCTTTAAATTTTATTTATTGGGTTATGTTATTGTAATTTAAAATTTTTTTACTTAATTTTTCATGCTTATCTATAACTGTTGATCTACTATAATTTAATATTAAAAAATTATTAGATTGAAATCAATAACAACTACCTATTAGTTTATTTTTTCACAATTATTAAATTAGACTCAGGCTATTGTGACTTAATTTGTTTGATTTAATTTCACACATTCCTTAATAGTCATTTATTTTTCTAATCTAATGGTAAAAAAAGTTATTGAGTTGATATAAAAAAATTACTTTTTAATTTCTCTTTCCCATTTATGGATGATAGTAAATTAATGCCTGTCAAGGAGTGTATCAGATTAAGTAAAAAAAATTAAGTCACAATAGCCTGACCCATTAGATTATAGTGATTCAGTGAATCAATGATTGTTGTAAGAAATTAAGTAAAAAAATAAAAAATAAATTACATTTGTCTAACCCTATATTAGATTATGTGAGATCACTTATTATAAATTTGTGTTAATAAATTAGATCAAAAGATTTCCAGAAAAATATATATGAAAAAAAAAATACACTGACGTGAAATGCTATTAATTTTTTTATTCTCTAAATATAAATAACAAAGCCTTATCGTTTTTCTTAGATTATACTAAAACTAGATACATTATCTTTTACGTCACACAACACAATCGAAGATCCCCCTAGATTCTTCCTTTTTTTTTTTTTTTTTTTTTTTTTAATTTTAATAATTTATAAA